>CABEEJ010001126.1:14858-70907 GCA_901482245.1 Timema douglasi | reverse complement strand
ATAGAAGCTGTGTGACAGTTTTTACTTTTTGCCTCTGCCTTTGTGGAAATCGGAAGTATTTAATTGAACTACCTTTTGTTTTAAGTGAATGATTATGACAGCCATATACTGCACAATTTGGCATGACGAATTTGTTTTTGGTGGAACGAGTAGAATGGATTGGAGCTTGAAGATAAACTAAAAATGGGTGAAAACTCGGATAGCTTGTAACCCAGGTGACGTCAGAGTGGCAGGCAGCAATGTGGCGAGGTGGGGGTAAGCATGCGCGTGGGCTCACCTCTATCTCTTTACATCATGGGCCGGGACCGTGAATGTTCGTCTCGAGGACTTGAGCCGTTGTTCCATGCGAGTCTTGTCAGGAGGTGAATGCGGTAAGTTTCTTCTATAATAATGTTGTTTACGTCTGTCTTGTAAGCCCAATGCTACATGGTAAAATGACTGGAGATTGTCTAGCTGCCTTGATCATGCTTGTTGTAGAATAAAACTTGCGTTAACGAGTCACTATGGCGGTGTTATAGATTACTGGTTAGATGGAAGATGTTGAAGGCCCAAAACTGGGTATCTTTTAATAATCTTGGCCAAAAAATATTGTACGGTGCACCACATAGACATTTAATAAAAACTAGTAAGATTTGTGAAACGAAATAATAGGTCTATACATTGTTGTAAAAACAATATACCAAACATCATAAATGAAATAATATACACTGTTAATTACTAACTCTAAAGCATTAGAAACTAATAACACACAAAAACGTCTTTGTTCACCAAAGAGCATAAGAAACAAACTCAGTTTCATGGAATTAAATTAAAAAATGTATATATATATATTTGATTAAAGCTAAAAAATTATTGGCTTTATAATAAAAGATTTGTAATTTTAATAGCACTACATCTTTAAAATTATAATATATTCCGTATCTCAAATAATTGTGGAGATATTATGAAAATTGGAAAATTTATCTCATGTAAAGTACACTCAAAGTCATTTTCATGAGAAAATGAGAATAACCATAATATTTAAAACAAAAAATAGTGTACAGATATAAAATTTAATCTAAATCGTTAGAGCCAATTTCGAGAAAATCGAATGTTTCTCCTTTTGCCCTTTAGTATTATTATTATTAGCACCGCGTCTTACTACCCGTTCGGGTTATACGCACTTACGCTAATGTGTAATGGTAGGGTGATTGTNTTGGCATGACGAATTTGTTTTTGGTGGAACGAGTAGAATGGATTGGAGCTTGAAGATAAACTAAAAATGGGTGAAAACTCGGATAGCTTGTAACCCAGGTGACGTCAGAGTGGCAGGCAGCAATGTGGCGAGGTGGGGGTAAGCATGCGCGTGGGCTCACCTCTATCTCTTTACATCATGGGCCGGGACCGTGAATGTTCGTCTCGAGGACTTGAGCCGTTGTTCCATGCGAGTCTTGTCAGGAGGTGAATGCGGTAAGTTTCTTCTATAATAATGTTGTTTACGTCTGTCTTGTAAGCCCAATGCTACATGGTAAAATGACTGGAGATTGTCTAGCTGCCTTGATCATGCTTGTTGTAGAATAAAACTTGCGTTAACGAGTCACTATGGCGGTGTTATAGATTACTGGTTAGATGGAAGATGTTGAAGGCCCAAAACTGGGTATCTTTTAATAATCTTGGCCAAAAAATATTGTACGGTGCACCACATAGACATTTAATAAAAACTAGTAAGATTTGTGAAACGAAATAATAGGTCTATACATTGTTGTAAAAACAATATACCAAACATCATAAATGAAATAATATACACTGTTAATTACTAACTCTAAAGCATTAGAAACTAATAACACACAAAAACGTCTTTGTTCACCAAAGAGCATAAGAAACAAACTCAGTTTCATGGAATTAAATTAAAAAATGTATATATATATATTTGATTAAAGCTAAAAAATTATTGGCTTTATAATAAAAGATTTGTAATTTTAATAGCACTACATCTTTAAAATTATAATATATTCCGTATCTCAAATAATTGTGGAGATATTATGAAAATTGGAAAATTTATCTCATGTAAAGTACACTCAAAGTCATTTTCATGAGAAAATGAGAATAACCATAATATTTAAAACAAAAAATAGTGTACAGATATAAAATTTAATCTAAATCGTTAGAGCCAATTTCGAGAAAATCGAATGTTTCTCCTTTTGCCCTTTAGTATTATTATTATTAGCACCGCGTCTTACTACCCGTTCGGGTTATACGCACTTACGCTAATGTGTAATGGTAGGGTGATTGTGAGATGAAATGAAGGACCTAGAGTTTAACGTGGAATCCGAACCACGGTGGAGACCTGACATTCCTCACATTCACAAGATGTCTTGTCAGAGGTGAAGGAAGGGTTTGGTAATCAGATAAATCTGTGCCGGGACCGAGGATTGAACCCCGGCTGCCAGCACAGAAGTCTGACACCTTACCCCTAGACCACCAGGTCACCCCTTTAGTAAGCTAAACTTAAATTAAAGTTTGGCCATCTAATTCCAAAAACCACTAAGGGGGACCTTATAATCACCCTAGATACCATGTTATAGCCCCTTCTGTAAAATAGTTTCGGCTCTAGTCCGAGCTAAAGTTAGACACCATCGTGAAAACAAATATTTTGGTTTCAGGAGGTTATGAAACCTCGACATTTGTCAAAATCTTGAGTTCGGTTTTTTTGATGATCCCAATACTTTCTCTCCGAGGTGTCGAGAGAAAGTAAAACGATTCAAATCAAAGAGGTTGTAAAATGGCAACGATAGAGATAAGAGTGGTGAACACCAATGTTTAGACATTGAACAGCGTCTTAGAGTAGTAAGTTGTGTTATACCTCTATAGCTGTTTAATGTATTCATAGCTAAGTGTTTGAGGGATGCTTGTGGTTTATGGACAATGTGAATGTGAAAGTGCTGGCATAGGCATATATTGCCGCTGATAGTGAAAGTGACTTAAATAATGCATTAAATTCTTTTAATGTGGCGAGAGGCAGAATGGATCTTCGTATAAATGTATCCAAAAGGAAGGTGATAGTTTTTGATAAGGATGAATCAGTAAATTATTGTCAGCGTAGTATACATTAATGGAAAACTGTTAGAACAAGGGAATTATTTTGTGTATCTGGACAAAATGTTCTGTTAAAATTGAATGATGGATAATGAAATCGATATTCTGATGAATGCATCTCGTAGAGTGGTTGAATCTATGTGGGCTATTGCAAAGATTGAAGTAGTATCCAAAGAAGCAAAGATGGCAGTATACACAATGTTTAACGCCAACATTGTTTTATGGAAGGGAAGCGTGGATTTGACAGGGGAAACACAAGAGCAAGGTGAATGAGGTTGGAATGAGATATTTAAGAATTGCATTCGGAAAAAGTCGTATGGACAGAGTCAGTAATGTGCTGAAGGAGTGGGGTTTGAAAGGCAATCCAATAGGTCAATGTGAAAAAAGTGCTTTACGTTTGTTTGGACATGTTGAGAGAATGAGAATGTATCAAATGACGAAGCAAATATATGAAGGTAGAATGTGTGTGTGGATCAAAAGGAAGGGTTAGGCCAAATAAGACCTACCTAAATGTTGTAGACGATTGTGGGAAAAATTTAAACTTTATGAGTTTTAAGAATAAAAGAGTAAGTATGACTCGATGTATGGATGCTCTCAAAGCAAAGGGAGTATGTAAGGATATATAATTGCGGAGAATGATAGTGAGGATGGTTTAAGGGCGGAGTTTTTTTTAGCTATATACACAGTTTCTTGCCTAGCCCGTAAGGGAACGGCGTGTGCCTGACTCTTGTTTGAGTCAAAAGAGATTAAGGGCCAATCTCATAATGCCTTGTCAAAGTCCTCGTAACTTAACTGTTCGTATAGTCTAACTATTGGTTAAACTTGGCATTGTGTTTTAAAATACTATTATTATGTGCTCGTCAAATTACGAAGAAATATATCTCTTTCAGTCTTGGGTATTTACAAAGTATCGACTCGTTCCAGTTTTTAAGCACATTTCTTGGAAAATTGGTTGAAAATTTGTTACGTGTTGGGAAAAATCAATTTAAAATACTCCATGAAAATATCCCTTTCAATAAAGTAGATCTACCGCTACGAAAAGGTGTGTTTCCCTACGACTACAGCAGCAGAAGTCAAACTTGAAAGAACGCTTAACAAACGTGTATTGGTGTCTTATCGGCATACACCTTAAGATCATGCTAATAAAAGTTATAGTACTGGTAAGGATGGGGCCACACACATGTTTGATGATACACCTATTTTGTTCTTTTAAAGTGAGCAAAAAGTACTAGTCAATAATACAATAATATATCTGAAGAATATACCCAAGGACTTTTAGAATTACTCTTCAAAAGAAAATCCTCTAGTTACACCGAGAAGGATCTGGATATTTACATTTCTGTGTTTAAAGAGAGGAACGAACATCATGCTAAGAACGAACCTTACGGACGTTAAAATTCACTTAATGGACCCGAGGAGCTAAGTATATTTTAACCTAAATTTTATGGTAAGCTCATAATAAGTTTGAGGGATAGTATCGATGGATCAATATGACCGATTATTTACACTACGAGTACAACAAAACAGTACACTTGACTATCAAAATAAGACCTAGCGACTTTCAAGACGATGTGTATTATTTTACATACTGTTTATCGACGTTCTAAAGCTGTGAATCCTACACCATACAATATTAAATTTGGCAATATCGTTCATATCAGTAGACATAAGAACATTTTTGCATAGAGCTACATCACAAACAGGTTGTTAGAAGTATGTTCAAGAAGAAATATCATTTTATTGATTCCAAAACGTTCCTGCTAAGAGATATGATGGTTTAACCAATCAAGGGAGGATTTTACGATCAAGATTATAGGAAAACGTCTCATCCTAACGTGTACCTCTTATAGAAGATCATCATAGTGGTTGGAGATGGCGTTGAATGGCTAGGGTTTGACTTTATGAACAACTTCTGGATTGATGATACTGACATTTTCTAGGAGAAAGGAAATAGCTTCCCTCTCCTCTTGGAATGGGTGGATAGCCAGATTATACAGTGAGCTGTGGATGGAGTGTTTCGCTTCATTCGAGATGTTCCTCAGGGTGAGTTATTTGTTTTATCAGTTAATATAAATCATCATTGGGAAGGGATTCCTGCATTAGTTCATAGAGGAAGACCAAAAGGGTTACATGAAGATCTGCGATTCGATGTGTGCATTGGCTTTAATAATAAAACCCAAACAAATACGAACAAAGTCAGAGTTAGAAGATTGCAAATCCAAATGTGTGGTCTACCGACTGAAGGAAGGAGACACAGCTGACGTCATCCAGATTCACCTAAGTCAGTTACTTCTTAACAAACGATTAAGAACTGTGTTTTGAATTGAACAGAGTCAAACAAGAATAACATACCTGGTTTAAAATTGTAAGCGAATTGACTAACGGAGAAATCTATGATGTGTGGTGGCTTAAGGAAGAGGAAAAAATATTTTTGAACTCAATATGTTTGGCCGGGTTAAGACTTTGAAGTATCTTTCAAATGTAATTTTAGTTAGTCACAGAAAGGACTGCATTCTCTGAGGGAAGAGCTATACAAATTTCTTAAATTGTAAATACATATATGTATAGGTTAATTGTTTTAATACAATTGTTAAAAGGTGTTTACATAGCTTATTTTCCCCTTTCCTTTGCTCATAAAGTGCTCATTTATTTACTTATTAAAGCGACTCTTTGCTTATAAAGCTATAATATAGTATGTATGTAAAAAAACATGATCATTCTCTTTTTTCAGTATTGGAAAGAAAATCACAGTCTCAGTGAAGAATGGAGATGAAGGGTATGAACTGGATGGATTAAGGAAGAACACAGTGTAAACTGGATGAGTAGAGCATGAGGCTTGGCGTTATGCAGCCTGAAGATGTGAAGGAGAAGAGAACGATAAAGATAAATATATTATACATTAGGGAAGGGATAGTGTGTTTTGGGTGTAGGAGGGGGATTTTTGTATACGTAGTTAAATTCTGGGAACTGTAGCTCGGTATGGAGAGGGAGAGATACATATACCTTTGGCAAGGGGGGGAGTTTAGGCACATTTCGACCAACAGTGACCCAAGTCTGATTTAGCGGCTTTGTTACAGAACACGAATCATTAGTGTGTTTTATTCTATTCTGTATCATTGATATAGTTACTATCAGTCTAGTCTTGTTTGCTTTGCAGATGATGGGAATATAGGTGATAGAATCCCAGCTGAGTGAACTGGCGGGACTTTCCTAAATTATTTATTGTTCTCCTTTACCACCAATCCATATAAACCTACATTAATTCTACCTTTCCCATCCCTATCCCAGAAGGTATAAGAGTTCTAGGAAGTCCGAACCCCTCCTGGAGTTTAATAGACTTTCCCCTCCCCCTAGGGAGTGTCCATAAAAAAATTATTTCCTAAAAGTATAGTACAATTTTTTATTGAGTCCCTTTGGAAGAATTATATTTCAACGCCC
This sequence comes from Timema douglasi, assembly GCA_901482245.1. NCBI lineage: Eukaryota > Metazoa > Arthropoda > Insecta > Phasmatodea > Timematidae > Timema > Timema douglasi. The sequence continues at coordinate 64,394 of CABEEJ010001126.1, read as the reverse complement.
TCGTTTACCCCTTAGTGTAAACAGATGAAAAGCCTGGGGTGGTTTGTAAAACCCGTAGCGTGGTTTTATTTTGTTTTAAAACTGTGTGTTGGTAAATCTGCTCAGGTTTCCAGCCAAGTAGCCTACACGTAGTCAGGAGACACTCCTCATGTAAAACAGCAGACATTGTCAACCAGTGGCCGCTATTGAGAGTAATACAAAACACGCTCATTAAGTTGCAAGTACACAAGGTCAGATGAACATCTGTCTGACCTTGACGTGGGACAGGACGCTCCCAGACCCTCGTGTCGTACTTGGTGGATTTATAAGTCGTACATGCAAGTGTCAGTGATATACTGTACATAATGACTCGTAATATTGTCTGTTTACATTAGGACACGCATCAACCTCGGTGGTTGAACGTTCTAGAGTGTCACTTTCACAATATACTAAACGGATGATGATGGGGAGATGAGGGTTCTAATCCCAGGTAGATGGACTGAGTGTGGTTTTTCTCCTAAATAGTTTTTAACTTTTTCTACGTGCAAATTCGACACACTTTTTCAGTATTTAACTTTCCTCATCACTATCACATTAGAGTAGAAAATTAATTCAAACCGAACGGGTAGTGAGACGAGATGCTAATAGCACACGCAAGTGCAGTAACAGGCCGGATTGTCGGAGGTAGATGCTTACTAGTAGTGTAGATGTTTACTAGTAGTGTTAGTTTGTGTTCATCTATCAGACATCAATACAGGATAACCTCTCTCTTATAATGAAACAAATATTTAATTGGCGTACGATAACAATTTATGGAAATATATAAGAACATATTTGGCCTTTTTTTTAGTGATAGTAATAATTATTGAACTTCACATATACATATTGGGGCGGAAACAATTAGATGATCTATGCTGAGGAAAGTGATAGACAACGTCCTGAGGTTTGCCTGACGTTAGACGGAGCTAACCTGAGTAACATCATCTTCAATAAGTCAAAAATTGTAGGGAATAGTTTGCTTTTATTTAACTAGCTTATATCTACTTCCCAATTAAAGTGTTGAATTTCAAGCTACTAATAGTCTGATTGTTTTGGCCCCGCCCTGTATTAATGTTATTTTATGCTTATTTGTTAACCTAAATTTGACTTAGATGAAATTAATGAAATTGATTGAAAATACGTCTTCCGACAATTCAATGTTGAGACGAATTGTTTATGCAGCAAACAAACACAACACGTATTGCGAGTGCTCTAGTAATAGGCGAGTACGACTGATTGTAGACTAACCATTAGCGAGCTTAACATGAATGTAAATATGAATTAGTAAGCAACTTAAACAGAACTCACGTGGAGGGAGGGTGTGAAATCGCATATTGTAATGTTCATCAGATGAAACTTTAATAGCATGTGTGTATGTCGTGCACGCTTGTGTCAGTACTGGGCGTGAGCAAGCCTAGATATAATTTAAACACGGGAGAAATAAAAGTATCTGACACTAGCAAATTTACTTAAGTAACTCCATATATTCATACGTCAAGTAGTGTGATCTGCAGCTGGCCATTTTGATAGCTAGTATTCTAATTACCAATGAAATAATAATACTAATATCGTAAATATTGACTTCAGCAAAATAATGTTCTAAAATGTCCTTTTATCAAGTTACTGAAAATATAACCCAGGTATGGGGAACATTTGGCCTTTTTATATGCACGGTGGGGCCTTTTCGAGTATTTCGTCAATCCTTATAATTTATAAATAATACATTCTCAAACCGATTGTATTTTAATCAATTAAAATAAACTCTACATTATTTTTAAAGCATGTTAGAAAATTGTCACTCTTATTGATCTCTCTTTCTATGATTGGCGCACTATCATATTATTAATGCCATTGGAGACCACTAAGAGCGCTCAGCGCAACGTCCTTTTGATTCGAAAATATTGGTTTAGTTTTTTACGTGTACTGACTTATTGTGGTGCTATAGCGTGTAAAGTTATTTTTAGCGAACTGAACGAGTATACGCATTGGTTAATTTCATCCACTAATTTCTTTTATGATTCTATTTGATAGCCCAAACATTAATGTATAATAAATATATAAATAATATAAATTTGTCTTTGTTTAGTCAAAAGATTCTCATAAATGAACCAAGAATTCATGAAATTTGGTCCTTGTACAAACCACAGGGAAAAAAGTGGTCTCTCGTTCATGGGTTCTTAAAAATACATTAATTTATATTTAGGTAGTTAATTTTTAGAGTTTTGCCCAAATTTACTGTACATTAAGTGTGTGGCTAAACGAAGAATCCGTTAAGTGACTTGCGTCCTTCTTTTAGATTAACTTTATAGTTAATAAATCAAATATAACATAATTATATTAAGAATACCAAATGTCAGTAGTCAATAAATGTTATGTATTGAAAGTGAACTGGCCCCATGTTGTAGTGGTCAGTGAACCTGGCTACGAGCCTGGGTATCCCGGGTTCAATTACCGGCTGGTACCTTGAGTATTTATCCCGAAATTAGAATTACCTCAACTGTCAGCAGAGTTGGTTAATTAGTCTTAAGTTATTTTTAAGGGTTTTCACCTGTTCCACGCCCTAATACTCACTATCACCATCACCTGAACTCATCGGGACGTGGAATGAGCCTCCACGGAAAGGATGTGCGATTATAGCATTCGTGCGTCCCCTGGACAATGGTACATGCATATTGGCTAATCTTTCCAATACTAGGATACGAGCGATGAAGCCTAGACACGCTGTAACAATAGTTTTGGTTGAAATTGAACTTATTATACAAATAAGGGTTTACATATAAACCATTTCATCTTTCCATGATTTTTCTTTTTGAAGCAACCTACACTAATAGTCACGTTGTCTAGTGAAACAGTTACATACGATATATAACAGTACAAATAAATATCAGATGTACATGTCTGTCAATATCCTCAAATAATCATATAGATTTAATTATTTTTATGTTTCTGGATTTTGGATCTACTGTATATACTATATACCATCAGGCTATCTCATCAACGAGCGAAGCAATGTCGAAAAAAAACGGACGTACCCAGTGAACATTCTTCGCGGCTGGTATTGCGGGTACATAAGATGACAAGTTTAGTGATGTGGGGTGTAGAGGGGGAGAGGATGGGGTGAGTCCGTGTTTCTTCTTGAATCTTCGTATGCAAATAAAACATTACTCTTTTAAGTTTCATTCTTTACCAACATTTGAAGTTTACAAATGTGTTGATGTATTGTTTAATGCGAGAGAAGCCGTAGGCAAATGTTAGTATTAAATAAATTATGTTTATGGAGATGAGGCTACAGCCATTAAAAGTGTTCAAGTAGTGACTCTTTATCAAATAATGCTTATTGAAACATGAGAGCAAAGGACATGAGATTGCTATTGGCTGCACCTGTGAGTTACCATAAACTAATATTTCGTCAGTCACGGTCACCGCTTACGCAATACAAAGTGCTCAGCTGCCATCATCTGGCGAGTGGTTAGCCATACACCGATCACTGATATGTCAATCACCGATACTTTGGAGTGCTAGTCACTGGGAGCGATGGTGACCAAAGAGTATCGACGAAAAATCATTGTCAGGGATCTATAGGCCAATTCCCAATTTGACGCGATACGTCATTTTGATTTAGACGAGCTGGAGATGAGCTCATAGGGCGAGAGGGAAAATTGTCAACTAACAACTAGGAAAAAGTTTCCTAAAATAAGATATAATTTGAATATATTGTAAGAATTTGGTATTATATTCGAGTAGTGATTCAAACATAATTATTAAATAAATCGGAGAAGGGGGGGGGGGAGTAATTTTTAACAACACCAACATACTACATACTAGCCGAATGCCGGTAATATACGAGTATTTCCGATATTGTAATCCAAAATGGCGAATACCAGTAATCGTGAAGGTAAGACTGTGTATGTTGGGAATAAAAGAAGAGTGCACTGCGCATCTATCTGCGCAACATAAACCACGTGGCTTAGGGACGGCGTGCTGCTGTAGTTGTGCTGTGTATTTTGCCGAGTGAGTTTGTACTTTTTTTTTAGCATCAAGTTTGGGTTATACGATTAAATACTAATGGATGGATTAGGAATTGGTAAGGTTGAATTTAGAGGAAGTGAACCCGCATTTGCCTGTATGAAGAGTGGAAAACCATTTATGACCCCTCCATTTCACATTACCAATATTCGGAACCTTGATCTCCCCGTTCTTGGCAGTCTAACTCAACACGAAACATTGTGTATTATTAAGAATTAATTGTGGAGTAACCTAATCTATTTTGATATAATCCATCCTAACCTAATCTATCCCAAACAAATCAATCTTAACCTTATCTATACCAAACTAACCTATCATAACCTAATATATCGTAATCTATTCCAACCTAACCTATCCTAGCCTAATCTATCCTAACCTATCTTAGCCTAATATAACCTCACCTAACCTTACTTAACCTACCCTAACCTAAGTTTATTTAACGGACATTTGGTTCTATGTTACAATTACAGGTAATTGTAGTGAAGTTAAATCGTTGCTGTTATGTTTTTCCTAAACCCACAGGGTGGATGTTAGAAACTAACACTAGTTTCCAATATCCACTAGTGTAAACCAGGGAATCCTGGAAATCGTGGTCAATTACCGGCATTTGCTACGTTTCCAGCATTCACGGCAACATATACGTACATCTCCTTGGCATCAGAGGGTTTGCAAATGTACTAATATTTTTATATCTCCATAGCAACGGGATTTGTTAAAACCAAATAAATTTTTTTGTGTGCCTAAGATATCTAGTATTATATGGTTTTTTATTTTAAAACTTAATATAATATAAAGGATTGAAGATACATCGTTGAGTACGACTTTATTCCATGTTTACAGTATTGGAGTCCACCCCATTTTTGGAGATTAAGTTTGCCTGATTTTTTTTAGATTTTTTTTTCGATTAAGCTTGCCTAAATCGTTTTATTGTATTGATTTTTTAAGTTATCCATGCTTAGGTGCATTCAATTATATTATGAGACTATTATCATGTTGCCATGGTGGCAGGTGTATTGTTTTTTTCGTAGTTCATTGCTTTTAATGCTATCAATTTTAAATTTGTGAAGTTGAGTGCAATTTTATAAGGGCAATAACCATAATTAAGTATTTTTACTTATAATTTTAGAGTTTTAAGGGCCCTTTTCTGTACGCCACTGAAAAAATTGTAGAGGGATCCCACTTAGTTTATAGTGTACTTAAAATATCTATAAATAAATACAAGCAGGATTTATGTCTATCACAAATATCTGATACGGTATATGTTCTTTAATTCAACATTAATATAGTTTTTCCGGGCACCTTATAGCCCCCATTCACTAAAGTCGAACTCACCATCCAGGATTATAGATCCCCTTCCACGGGTATCTTTGTAGCAATTTTACGATCTTGTCCAAACACACATATTTCTCAAATATTTCCCTAATTTCCTCAATAAATAATTTACTTGGTGTTTTCTAATGTTGATCTTTCTTGGACTTGGTCCATAATATATACTGTAGAATTTGATAATTATAATGTCTATAATTCGAATCATTGTTTAATTCGAGCTTTACTCGTAGTCCGATAAAACTTTTATCAAAACAATGTTTAAAAAAAATCATATGTAATTCTTATTTTGTTTAATTCGAAATAAAATTGCTTTGAAGATGACGAGAAAATGCCCGAAATCTCGCGTAGGAAACACGTTTACTATTCTACTATTGCTACGCAGATAATAGGCCCTCCGCGTTCAGGGGCACTACATTGTTGTGTTTGTGTTCCTTATGATGATTTTATGAACTTGGACAAGAACTTAGCAGTATAGACGCAGACATTTTGGCAGATGTTATGAACAATATAAATGACAGTGTTTCTTCATATAAAGAAGGGGAACAGACTAAACTTCCAGAGAAGCCAAACCCAACATCTACACAGGCCGTGGACCCCATCGGAGAGTTGAGATGGTTTGTTGAGGGACAAAATAATGTAAGTTTCTCTATTATTCAGGCACTTAATAAATTATAAGAGTTTACTTACATTCAGATTATTAACTCCAAAAAGCAATCAAAATGTTCTAGTTTTTTTAAACTATAAATTCATATCGTTACATAAATATTGTACATATTGCTACGGAAAATCTAAGAATAAAATTATAAATATACACTACTGTATTTTAATTCACTGAATTATTTATGCTTGAAGATATTTTCCGAGCCAAAATAAAAACTTATATTATTCTAATATTTTTGGATGGTTCGAATTTTTCTTGTGGTCCCTTCAGCTTCAAATTAGCCATTACTAACTGTATAAATATTGTTATAAGCTAAATAAACAACTTAAATAAAAGAAAGATCAAAATATGTTTTAATATTATATTAATCATTAAACTTATGTTTGTCATAAACGTCCTAGCCCTGATAATATTCTTCTTTGGTGGATATATGAAGTTTGGTAAACATAGAAAGAGACCGGCCACTGACCTGTGGTAAAAGTAGTAAACAGAGAAAGAGACAGGCCACTGACCTGTGGTAAAAGTAGTAAACAGAGAAAGAGACAGGTCACTGACCTGTGGTAAAAGTAGTAAACAGAGAAAGAGACAGGCCACTGACCTGTGGTAAAAGTAGTAAACAGAGAAAGAGATACAGGCCACTGACCTGTGGTAAAAGTAGTAAACAGAGAAAGAGGCCGGTCACTGACCTGCGGAAGTCCCGGCTCCAGCATGCGTAGATGATGGGGTTCATGCTGGAATTGATCCACCCAAGCCAAGTGACGACGGCGGACACCATCTGTTCGTGGTAGATGCACCGGGTGCAGAATCCGGACAGCAGATTCACCACAAAGAACGGGAGCCAACACACGATAAAGACTCCCATGACTATCCCCAAAGTCTTGGCTGCCTTCTTCTCCTTGGCGAACTTGGCGAGCTTCCTGCTGAGAGAAAAGTTCTTCCCCATCGCCTTGGTACTCGTGTTGGCCACGATCCGGGTCGACGCGTGGCGGGATAGGCCATTTTGTGGTGATGTTATGGGGTCCTCTATGTCCGGGGCGAGGTCCTCATTCTGGTAGAGAGGTCGACCATCTCCTGACCCCCCACTATTACCCATACCACCACGGTGAATCCTCAAAGTCAGTTCTAACTCACCGGAGGCCATTATAATCTGTTTAGTTCCTAACTTCAATGATCGAGTCTGCACGACAGCAGCACGGTATATACGGTAGTACGTAAACACCATCACGAATAGAGGGAGATAGAACGATATCGTTGACGAGAATATGAGGTACCCTAGATTCTCGGTAAATGGACACTTCATATCTGGGACCTTCTCAGTTCTGACGGCCCTCCACCACGCTATCGCCGGGAAAGAGATTGTTCCTGAGCAAACCCACACTGCGGCAATGAGCAGACCCGCTCTTCGGAAGCTCATCCTCATGGGGTAGGTGAAAGGGTCTGTGATGGCCCAGTATCTATCCAAGGAGATTACACAGAGGTTCAGAATAGACGCCGTGCTAAAAAGGACGTCGAGAGACCTCCAGACGTCACACCAGTCAGAGCCGAAGAACCAGGTGTTCTCCAGTACCTCGTAGACAGCGGAGAAGGGCATGACGACCAGCCCGACCAGACAGTCAGCCACGGCGAGTGAGGTGACGAAGTAGTTTGTTGCTGTGTGAAGGTACCTTTCTCGAACGACGGCAAGAATGACGAGGGTGTTTCCGAAAACGGTCGTGATGGAGAAGACAATCAGGAGTATGAAGAGCGCCGCTCGATCCTGGGCCATGTGCGTCCATCTCTCCCAGTCTTCCTCTCCCTTGACAGAGAAGTTTCCCAAGGACGAAGAATCGTTCCACAAGGTGGAGTTGGACCAGTTGCTGGGTCCTACCCACCAGTATTCATTGCTGTCATTCATATTGTGACAATAATCATCATGTGCCTTACCAAGTGAATGGTCTTCGAGTTGATATTGCATGCTTCTGACAGGTTTTCTAACACCTCCCTCTTGTCAAAAGCATTAAAAGAGGCTTTGGGAGGAAAGTGATTGGAAGAAATCGCACTTAGCTGAACTCTAGATTTATTCATTTTAATGACTTTCAAACTTTGGAAAAATCTATTAATATCTTGTAATAACTCGTCAATTTTAAGATATATCAATTTTTTTTAGGAATACGATCAATTAATTTAACCACTTGGAAAAAAGTCAAACACATAATATTTACGATTAAAAACAAACTAAATCAGTTGTATTTTAATAATTTTATTTCGTATGATTTTATTGAAGTTAATTCTTTTCACAATCACACTTACAAAGTTTCATGTGACTTTAAATCACTTGTAATAGTCAAGTAAAATATTTGTATAGATAATCAATGCGAGGAGCTTGCGTATTTCCTAAAATTCTTCAGTAGGATATTTATCAAAAATAATGTTGATACTCGTAGTCTTGCCAATGATTCAACTCCACTCCACATCTGTAAAAATAAAATAAAAAATAACACGATGAAACAAACACAACTTCTTTAAAGTTATCTCTTTAGCTTAAATGGTTAACAGTAAGCATTTAATTTAATCTTGTTCTGGGTTGTAGTCTTCCAAGAACAAATCTTACATTATCCTGAATCGTGAAGGATTTAAGGTAAAGCTTGAGAGCGAGATTAAATTAGTCAGTAGAACCTTTCCTTCCACAACTTTTCCCTTCATTTTAAGTGTCCTCTTCAAACCCATATATTAACATGTTTTACCTATATTATATTTAATTATGAAATGGCAGAGGTAACTTTAAAAGTGATTTTAAGAAATTAAACAGTGGAAGTAATAATTATTCTTTTTTTCGTACCTTTTGAAACAATAATTTTCTCAGTACTACCAAATGGGACTCGAAGCCAAACCTTCTCATTCCCTCAAGCCAGACAACTCTGACACTTCTATTCATAGAAACACTAACGAGTTTGGTTATCATATTAAATATGTTTATCATTCCAAAATTATTATGTTTCAGAATATTTACCGGTAACTTAGATATAATTTAGCAATAATTCATTATCGAAAGAATAATATTGAAATTGAAAGAATGAAGTTCCTAAGTTCTCAATATTATTGAAAACTACCTAATTCTAGCATTGACAACGTTAGTAACCAATAAAAACGTTTTCCAAGGAGAACGCATACCAGGATAAAATCAGACATGAAATGCTATTGCTGTGAAATTACTAGTATAATAATTCTAAATATACAACTTGTCTTTGATTGAGAGTGTTGAGAATCCGTGCTTCAAACATTGGTTGAAATCTAGGTTGAGTTGAACATTTCAGAGTTCAGAGTTTGGTATAAAATACTAGTAAAGTCTAGTATCCATACTTCTGTTAATCTACATTAATAGCTATAACTCCTAAAATATTATATATTTATTTTATATTAGCTATGGGTTGAACAATAATTCATACTAAACAAACTTTCATCATTGGTTGCATGGTCTACGGTTTCATTACACTATAATAGCACATTTCCTGATTGATATTATAAGATAATAATTTCTAGAGCTGTATATATACAAGGGTATATATAGGTATATAACTATAAATTGATACGTATATTTAAGTTTACTTATCAAGCGTTCTAAATCATTATTTTGGCTGTGCAAATCATGCTGGTTTCTCCATTAGGGAGACTGGAGGTCACCGTGAAGGTTTCAAAAAGAGAGGACAGCAATGTGAAGGGTCAGAAGGGTTTTGCTAACGTTAATTGTACACAAAGAAGCAAGAGTGGTCGTAGCGTGAGCCATTTGGTTGCCAAGTAGCTCTATCCAAGGTAACACAAGGTCCGAGGAGAGGCCTGTTTTGGCTGTTATATTCGCGTTGTTCACCTAAGGTGGGTACATAATCCAGGAGTTCTCATCAACCTTGTAGTATCGTGTGACATCTTCAATATTCAGTTTTATTGTGCACTAGCAGAAATACCCAGAGTTTCCCGTGGCTACCCCTGGTAACACTTTTAAGTGACAGAAATAAATCTCTTAATTTTATTACTTCATATCCAGTTTTTAATTAATTAAAAATAATCGAATACAAATTTTTCTAATTTTCGGCTTCAAGGTGCAAATGTTAGTTCAAATGGGCTACTAGTTTTTAAATTGTGAACCTCTCCGTGTGATAGATATCGTGCACGCTCCTGACAGACAAACACAAAGATATATATATGTATATGTATATATATACTCTTAATTTTGTTAATATAGAAGAACAAGATACGTCTGGTATCCTAAAGTAATCTGGCAATTAAATTAAAAGTTCATAAAATAATATAATAATAAATCATAACTAAATAATTGTAATCATTAAATACACGATGGAATCAAACCCACTATAATACTTATTTAATTAGTAATACTGTAAATATAATTTAAATATAAATAAACACAAATAGTGATTGGTAATAGGTAATTGTATCACGCAAAAAGAAATCAAATAATACAACTAACATTACATTTGGAATGAACAATAATAAATGTGGAATTATTCTATAGTACTGTCGGATAGACTGAATTTTTATGAAAAATAAGAGAGTAGGGAGTTGTTGATTGTTGATTATAGTTGCTATTGTTTTGCTTGTGTGTACGCATTTTTTAATTAAAATAAAACGTAATAAAGGAGATCATGTATCTTAATACATGTGATTAGTGAGCATAAAGTTTTGTTTCTCACGTTTGTGACGGGAGGGACAGTACTGTTTGGTTAGGTTGCAGAACAAGTTAGATAAACTAGCGTGAATAAGAAATGTTGAACGTGTGGCCTTCACGAAGCCTGTAGTTGATATAGAGTGAGAGTTATAATGTCAGATAGGTGAGAATTTTCCAGGAATAAAGGCGATTATTTTGTTATTAGAGAAGAAGGCTGAGAAATAGGTTGTTTAAGATGAAGAAATATTCAGGCCACTGGTAGATGCTGATAAAGATGAGAATAATTTGTAGAGTAAATTAACAATAGAGATAAACGTTTCAACAATAGTAAGATACTGTTTGAAGGCGTTGTTGAATTGTTAAGAAAAACAGGAAACGTCACCAATGTGAATTCAGAATCGTCAACAGGGAATTGTGGCAATGTAGAAAGTCTTGTATATCGTCTCTCAAAGCTGACTGAAGCTCTGAACATTCAATATTGATTTTCAGTAGTGGCTTGGTTTCTGGAGCCAGTTGTCTCAAACACATGAGCACACTATCTTGGCACCACAATATAAGTTTTAAGACTTGATAAAAGCCACTTATACAGATACTAAATCTAGAGATTTGGTTGGGAGTTGCCCACCTACTAGAGACAACTACCCAAACTTTATTGAAAGTTTGAAAGAAAGGTATTGCAACTCAAAATTATTAATCGAATTATATGTAGAGGAGTTATTAAAGCTGGCCATAGCCAATGCGATACGGTAGACTCTTGACCTTTGCAGCTATTTTTGATAAGTTGCAATCATCCTTGAGAGCTCTGGATTCACTAGGAATCGCTGTAGAGAAATGTACACTACTTTTATATATCCACTCGTTTAAAGTATCTTACCAGAAGATGTGCTAAATGCATACAATTGTACAGGAGAGCAAGAAGTTGATCAAGAGGGTAGACTAAACAATTTTCTAGTGTTTATACACACAGAAATTGAATCGGATGTAAGAATAAATATGGACATGGCAGGTTTCGTCTTAAAGGATCAATCCAGGAAAGCTCGACAGGTGGAGATCATTAAAAATGTCAATGTACCCACTGCTTCTGCATTATTAGCCAGTTATAATGCTCAAAATTCTAGAAGAAATGTGCATGTATTTTGGAATAAAACGAACATCGTATCATAGATTTCTCCACGGGGAAAAAGTTATACTTGGATGAGAGGCTGAAAATACTTTACGACAAGAGTGCATGTTCCTTATAGCATACATTAAAATAGGATATACACTCGTTATTGTAGGATAACATTAAGATGTGTCACATTTAGTAAGAGACATGAAACTTTGGTGTGTCCTGAATCAGCAGCCCCTCCCAAAATTGAAGGTAAAGTAAATAAAGAGAAGCCTTAGTCCCAATGCTTATTTTATTAAAGTAGCAGGTGTATTAAAGCCTTCAAAATTGTTTTGAGGACTAAAAGGTTGTGTTAAGTATTATATCATATATTATCTATAGTATAGTAGAAAAAATAGGTTACGACGCTAGGAGAAAGGAAATATTGTGGAATTCACCTTTCAGCAATGCAATTACAGAATAAAGCAGCTATAGAATATTAGTGTAAAATATATAGAAACATTTTTCCTGCAGTTTCGAGTCCCTGGGTCTATATATTCTTACTGGATTCAACAAGTGAAAAAGAGACCGTTGTGCATAGGACTAGAAAAGGCCAACGTTTCAGTAGAAGGTAAAAGGGCCTATTAAAGTGTTGATCGGAGCTGATTCTGCTGGTAAGCCTACGACAGGGAATACATTTCGCTTGAAAATGGCTTAGTTGCTACCGAGACCCATATAGGTTAGACTGTGATGCGTAAAGAGCTTAGTTAAAATTATCTAGTTTGTGTGAATCTGGCCACAGTGGACCTGGTTGAAGATCTGTAGAAATTATACATCTGAGGAATAAATAGTCCACTGAAATGGGGTCAAAGAACAAAAGGCTGAAATGATGGATGGAACCTTTAATGAGCACAGTTTCAGGGAATAATGGAGGAAGTTATGAGATTCAGCTGTATGGCTGGCCAGTAGATAACACCTGTTGTTGCGTACAACAAGGAAAATGAAATTGGTAGGTATTTATGAACAAAATTAACGCGTGTTGCTTGAGTAATCACATGAGGAAATTATAGAAGAGGTCGAAGGTGTCACCAGTGGTCATTATTTGCCCAACCAACTTGTTAAGGAATCAAGTGTTATAACATGCATTTCTTCGGTTAAAGTGCATCAACCAACCAAATTGGGTTTCCTTCATTTAATGAATGTTTAAGTGATGATCTTATTCTCATCGAGTTACTTATATCTGTTCTTAAGAGGTTTTGAGAGGACAAGCTTGGCGTAACTGATGATATAAGAAAGGTGTTCCTACAAATAAGGGTAAAAAGGGAAGAACGGGGATCTTATACGTTTACTATGATGGAATTAAGATTGTGACAGCCAGTCTGAAAGTTTTTAGATATGTCCGAGTAGTTTTCGTATTGAAATGTAATCCATTCATATTGGAAGCAGTTATTTACTGTCATCTTCTTATTGATACCAAATAGCCTACTGTGGCGGATGAATAAAAGCACTCTCTGCTTATGAAAGTGTTAAGGAGATTTTATGTTTATTGTGATGATATCAGTGTTAATACTAATCAATATTCTGTGACCTTCCAAAATATGGCTTTTAAAACTTTTATGAGGTAGCAATTTAGCTTAGTGGATGGGAGCACTCCTGTGAATTGTAAGGAGAAACTAAAGTGTCATCTGTGTTAAGCGTTGTGTGAAATAGAAGGGAAGACACGGTCTGTGGGAGCATAAGCTAGCTTTGTGTGGACAATTTTTCAAAAATAGCCAAGTTATTAATTTTGTCAGCTGCGTTGTGAATTTTTGACACAGTAGGATTTACGTGCCCTGTGCCTTTGTGATCTAAAATATTCTTCAAGGGGCGTGGGAAGAAAATATTGGATGAGATGAAGAATTTAAAGACAGTTATAAACAACAGTCCCGAAAATTTGTGAGGGACATTTCAAAGCTAACAGAGTAATTAAGGATCTCTCGTTGTTTATGGAAATTTGTGAAATCCAGCATTCATGATTTTTGCTATGCAAGTAAGGATGCATACGCGGTGGCAGTATTCTTCTTATTGGAGGACATTGATGGAATAAAAATTCAGTTGGTACAGGCGATTTTATCAGTAGCACCTTTAAATAAAATAAGTATCTCAAGTCTATAGTTTCTAGCTGTTTGCATTAAAACATGTTTTATTTCATTTAGTGATGGATATTGTTATTTATGCAGTTCCAGATGTTGTCATTCACATGTACAGTTCTATCCCGTATTATTCGAAATTATCAGTGGTCGTTGTTCGTGATTGAATGACCAGGATCAGGTTACTTACTTCTCTGTGGTCCTGGGAACACATTTCAAGGAGTTAAAATCCAGCTGATTTGCCTTCAACATGCTGTTCTGTGTTTCAACCTTTGAAATCCAAATGATGGGAGGGTCCTAAGAGGCTGGGGGAACACGTGATTTACTAACCCAGTGAGTCTTTGTAGTATGAAGAGGAAGAGATTCTGGTGAAAGATAAAAGGACACGTGTAAACATCTTGGCGATGAAGGGGAATAGTTCGTTGTATGCTCGTAAGATAAATATATCGTATTAGCAGCATTAAGGTGGCGAATATGATTATCCTTGAATCTGATCAGGTACGTAAAATGAATTGGCCTCTTGTTTAGATGGTAAAGGCTATATCTGCAGTTGATGGAGTTATTCGTCTCATTCAAGTAAAAGCAGCAAAGGAGAGCTTTTGAGACCAGTTAAACTTTTGTATAATTTGGGATTGTCCACAAGGGAAGGCTTAGTGAAGCATAGAAGTGAGGGTAACATAGGGAAACATCTCTACCCACAACTGTAACTAAAGGGGATCCATAGATAATTGGGATATCTGGGAGAGGATAGTACCACCACCCCTACAAGTGTGGGAACTATAAGAGGAAGAATGATACAAATACCTCTTCAGTATAGACAGTGACTATGTTAACTAATTGAGGATAGACCAACCTCAAGTTAGGTGGATGCAACAGACATACCAAATGTGGAATTATCTTATTGTACTATTGGATATATAATGGAATTTTGTGAAAAGTAATATCATAGGGAGTTGTTGATTTTTGATTCAGGTTTCTATGGTTTTGTTTAACTGTAGTAAATTTTATGTAAAATAAAACAGAATAAAATATATATTTTCTCGTAATATTTGTAATTAATGAGAGTAAAGTTTTGTTTCTCACAACAGTGCTATAACGTTTTATAAAATATTTTAACTCTACCTTAACGCAAATGCAGATATATTTCCCAAAAAAGTTACATTAATCATAGTTATCCTCATAGTTTAAGCGTCCAGATATCCTGGATAGGTAGTAAGACACAGTGGGAGTTTTATTCATAATAGATATATTTTCATAAATGTTCTACTAATACGCGTGTGTCCCATGTTCCCGTGATAACTGTAATTTAATGACAGTAGAGTGCGAGTCGCCACTTGACGCCTCGTGTTGGGCAGTGCCATTGTTGGAACCAACTTGTCATCAATAACAGTCGTCACATCTGTGGTCGGAGACCATTTCGACATCAGCCACAAACCAATCATGATCAGGGTTTAATCAATTATCTGGAATGTGACACATTACGATTGGTCGATTTTCTTTCTACCTCTTTTTTCTCTGTCAGGCAGTTAAACAAATTTAAATAGGAAAAAATAGGAAAGCCACAAGTTTTGCATAGAAGTGTATAAACGAGGTCTTTAATATTAATTTATTTCACAGGTGGTTTAAAATCAATGCATGGTTCGATGTATCAATGAGCTATTTATAATTATATCACTAAAATATAAAGTTTAAATTGTTTTATTTTACCTATGTATAGACTTATTATTAGAATAATTAAGTTTCCAATGAATAGAAATGTGAATTAAGATTTGTATGCAAACCAATAAAACTAAGATTGGGTCAATACATTAACTAAGAGCCGGATATAAGCTATTCAATTTAGTATTTAAGTGGAAATCATACGTGTTTAGATTAAACACACGAGCTAGGAAGCATATTATATAGAAAGTAAGCTAAGAGTCAAATGACCAAGAAACAAGTTTATATACATATGCACACCAAGCAAGTCAATATCCTTATGTACACCAAGCAAGTCAAGATTCTTATGCACACCAAGCAAGTTCAGATACATATTGATACCAAATAAGTTAAAATTCATATGAACACCAAGTAAGTGAATATTTATATGAACAACAAGAATTTTAAGATCCATGTGAACACTAAGAAAATTAAGATGAATATGAACACCAAGTAAGTGAAGATTCATATGAACATCAAGTATAGAAGATTTATAAGATCATTAAGTAAGTGAATATTCATATAAACACCAAGTAAGTGAAGATTTATATGAACACTAAATAAGTGAAGATTCATATGAACACCAGGTAAGTGAAGATTTATATTAACACTAAGTAAGTGAAGATTCATATGAACACTAAGAAAGTTAAGATTCATATGAACACTAATTAAGGTTCTCGGGTTATTCCCATATATGATCATTACTTTAATGTAGTGGAGGAAGGAAGCTCTTTACAGGTAGTGTAACCATATTGGCGTAAAAGTAGAGTGGTAAATCATTTAGTAAAACTACCCTCAGTAGATCGTACCGGTATTTAAAATTAAATATTTCTGTCATCACTAGGCCAGTATAACACGAGAGAATAAAATGAGTTAAAACCATTTATTAACCAAATTGGGATACTCCAAAACACTAAAGCTCTTGTGGAATGATTTGGCAAAATGTCCTTAACGCACAATATAGTTACTTCACTAATCACTGAGACCGGATTAATTATTTTATTAATTAGCTTGAGACGTGTCCGTAGCGATGGTCACATCTTAAGGCATTACTCTCTCACAATATATTAATTTAAGACCACATCTAGCTACCCGTTTGGGTTGTACGCATATTTACTGATTACGCTACTGTGGTAGATGAGTAAGGTGGAATTAAGATTAAGTGTACCTGTAATTGCGTGGAGAGAGAAAGGAAATATATCTAGGGAAAAATACTTTCAGCACACCCAACTTGGTAGTTTTTCAAAACTGGTTTTACTCTACACTTTAATTCAATCCCCGTGAATGTGGGTATATTTCCTCTATGTTTTATCTACAATATTATTTTGTGTAAATTTGTGAACATCCCGTACGGGGACGAGACGTGGTGCACATAAAAACACTTAAACTTCAACAAATGTGGTAGATAAAACATAACCACTAAATAGGCGATCCAAAATGAATATTCTGTGAATCAACTTAGCCTTCACCTTCAAACCCCCTTTGGTGGCCGCATGGTCTAAGGCATTACTCTCAAAATATACTATACTACGGATGACGGAATTCGGGGTACTAATCCCCATCGGATGTACTGAGGGCGGCTTTTCCTAAAGGTTTTTCCACTATTTCTCCATCAAAATATTGGTGCACTTCCTTTATATTCCACCTCCCTCATCCCTAAGACGTTAGGGTAATTAGTACATATGTAGGGCCTATACAGCCCAAATGGGTCGCAAGGCGCAGTATTAGAATAAATTACGGTCATTTATCTTTCCATACAAAATAACTCCTTAGTAACCTACTGAAGCGGTGTGTATTTCTGACACATGGCCATCCAACGACCTAAAAAGGTATATATGATTCTATAATGAAGTACATACCAACATTCCCGGCGCTATAACGCCGCTAATTAAGCTCTATTGCAAATATAACTGGTGGTGCTATAGGTAGATGTATAGCCAGACTGAGCGAGTAAGCGACGAGGAACTAAGTTAGAACACATTAGCTGTAAAGAGAGGTGTCCAGACTGGGGCTACCCGAGAAAGATTAGACTGGTTCTATTTTACAAACGCACGCTTTAGCCGGAACAGTCTAGTTTACAGGCGCTGGGCATTATTATTGTATGTTGGTCCATTGAGTGCTAAGAAAATGTATCCATTTGACATGATATTTGACTTAGTTGTTATTATTGATAGGTACTAACGGTATAATTTATTTGGTAAAAGCATAAACAATAAATATATATATATTTGTATGTATACCCAATATGTTAATACTTATATATTATAGTCAAAGTAGGCATTTATAAATATATATGCAATATCTTTTATAAGAATTTGCGAGGAGCAGAAATGTGCGAGGTGTCATTGACAGATACATTTTCACGAATAAACTAGGATCAGTTTCCTATTCACGTGCTCGCTCATCATTTTGGCCACGCAGTCGCTCAGTCGCTCTCCAGTTTGGCCACGCAGTCACTCAGTCACTCTCCAGTTTGGCCACGCAGTCACTCAGTCACTCTCCAGTATGGCCACGCAGTCACTCAGTCACTTTCCAGTTTGGTCATGGAGTCACTCAGTCACTCTCCAGTTTTGGCCAAGCAGTCGCTCTTCAGTTTAGCCAATCAGTCACTCTCCAGTTTGGCCAAGCAGTCACTCAGTCACTCTCCAGTTTGGCCAAACAGTCACTCTCCAGTTTAGCCACTCAGTCACTCTTCAGTTTGGCCAAGCAGTCGCTCTCCTGTTTAGCCACTCAGTCACTCTCCAGTTTGGCCAAGCAGTCGATCTCCAGTTTGGCCATGCAGTCACTCAGTCGCTCTCCAGTTTGGCCAAGCAGTCGCTCGCCAGTTTGGCTGTGCGCTTGGCAGTCAGGCCGAACTCCTACGTTAAATGATTTGTTCTGCAATCCTTTGCCTTAGCTTCTGTGTAAGGGTTGCAATTTTCTCTAACATATAGATGTAATTATCACAAGGTATGTATCAAAAGTTACTATATGCCTATATCGGTCAAATTATATCGCTATATAGGCTGTTTCCAATATTTTTAGTTGCACTGGTATGGATGAACTGGAGCAGTGTTGTTGGGATGGCTGCTGTTCTGTAATGCTATTCGTAGCCGCTTTTTACTTTTTAATGTTTTATTTAGATGTTGAAAGTAGCAGAAAGGTTTAGTTACTATAAAAGGAAAAAATAAACATATTAAGTAAAAATGGAGGGGAAAAGTATCAATTTATGGGCACAGTCAAGTTCCGGAATAAGATATACCTGGAAGCAGACATTCAATTAGGGCCCACTATAACTGCGGAATAAAGTATACCTGTCAGCCGATCCAAATGAATTGCGGAGCAACCTGTACACTCATTCAACTCCTAACCACTAACCTAACCTAGCCTAACCTAATTTAACCTAACATAATCTAGCATAGCCTAACCTAACCTAATTTAATCTAACCTAACCTAGAATAAACTAACCTAACTACTATGTTCTATTTTGAACAAAGTCATTATGAATTTAATTTTTACCCCGCAGTTCGTGTAAGAGTATTACCAAGCTCGGATAGGTTGTTCTGCAATTCGTGTGCACCCGTATTAGTTGTTCAGCAATTCATGTGCACCCGTATTAGTTGTTCAGCAATTCGTGTGCACCCATATTAGTTGTTCCACAATTCGTGTGCACCGCAATTTATTTCTATTTACAAGTTTTAAAACGTAGACCAAAATATAAAATATATCAAAAACATTGTTGCAAATATATTTATGTTTGTGTAAATATATAAATACATTTTTAAATCGATATATTGTTGCCATCACTACTCTTGATGCAGTATGCGGACCCTCTAAAGGTCAATTAATTACTTAATACTTTGGGATGGTCGGGATAAAATCCATCACAATTAATTGGTTCATTAAATTGTATTTGTAAGTAACATAGGGTTTTTAATGTGTACTCAGGTATTTATTTTGTGCATCGCCCTTTGCTAACCCTCCAGACTATAATCATGTTTATATTCATCTGGTAGAGACATTAGAAAGTTAGAATTTAGAGGAAATGTACTTGCATTTTAGTGAAGGGAAAGAAGACAACCTTTTGGTAAAACATCATTTTCAGTACACTTGGCCGAAATTCAAACCCCGACAACCCCAGCAAACTAGATTAAAGTTTGATTCACACTGATGAGACTGTGCTGAGACTGTGCTGTTAGCGCTACTGTTTTGCTCATCGCCAATTGTAGGCATAGATCAGAGGAAAATGTGATTGTTGCATGTGGGCTTTATCTTATTTCACCTGATAAAAAGAGGAGAAAACGAAGAAAATACTGTGCTTATTTGTTTAGAGCAAGAGAATAAGGAGAATTCCACAATATATTTGGGCGACTCAGAGATGACCATCAAAATTTTCACAAATATTTTAGAATTAGTGTCCTGAAGTTTGGAAACTTACAGAAACCTCTTACATTCAGTTTTTCAGCTATTTCCTTTCAAATATTTTCTTAATGAGATTATTATCATAATTTTTATGCTGCCAATTATACAAGCATTCATACTCTTGAACAAACATTATTAAGTTTTCTTCATCCATAGTTTTGGCTTATAGCACACAGTTGTGTTAACAATGTTGGAATGTTCTGCAGCCCTGTCAGATTGTAAATAAGAAGCTTCATGAAGGTTCGCCGCTTGCCGGAAGAAGCCGAAGTAGGTGAAACGACACTAAGACGACATTAAGGCGACATCATCTACATTCACACTGATAGGACTGTACCGGGACTGTGTTCGTACCGTGCTGGACCGTGACCTTGGGAAATAACTTTTGAAACGATCCAAGACGACACAGTCACAGCACGGCCTGAGCACAGTCCTATGAGTGTGAATCAAAAATGGTCTTACAAGGCAACTCTTATGGGAATGACCTGTTCGAGATTGTTGGCAGCACGACAGTCCCAGCACAGTCTGCGCACAGTCCTATCAGTGTGAATCAACCTCAAATAGTCTTGAAATTTAGTCCCCGTGCCCACCGGCGCATTTAAGGGTATGGGAAAGCAACTCGTGCCCTTTATACCAGTAGGTAGACAAAATACCGACTGAGGTAGGGAAGGGTATATTTTTAAGGTTGCCAGATCATCATACACCATTGAGTACAATCTATCTCAACTCACGGAGAATGCAACACGTATCTTAACCTTGAATCAAGTTAGCACCTTACTATATGAGGAGCATGGTAATCTGACACGTGGTAGCTTATGTAACCTCCAACTACCCACAAAAGTGGCCTAGTGGTTTTGGAGGAGAGGGGCTTGTTCTCATATTCAGATTATTAAACTATCAGCACCATGGTTGGGTCTGTTGCTTAGGGTATATTTTCCAAGATTATAGAGTCATGTGTGTTTTTAGAGTATGTGGTCCTAGATCTTTGAATTTACTGTGATGTCGAGGTTATGATGTCCTAAGCCCAAGTTTTGCCATGTGTTGTGTCGGGTGCAGTATTAGTCCCTAGGATTGGTCTGCTCTATCATGTCTTATGGTTTTTTTCCCTAGGGTTGGGTCTGCTGTATCATATCTGAGGGCTTTGTCCCTAGGGTTGGGTCTGCTGTATTATGTCTGAGGGCTTTGTCCCTAGGGTTGGGTCTGCTGTATCATGTCTGAGGGCTTCGTCCCTAGGGATGGGTCTGCTGTATCATGTCTGAGGGCTTTGTCCCTAGGGTTGGGTCTGCTGTATCATGTCTGAGGGCTTTGTCCCTAGGGTTGGGTCTGCTGTATCATGTCTGAGGGCTCTTTGTCTTGGTCTGTGTGTGCTGTACAATGTATTATGTATTAGTCGAGGGCTGGGTGTGCTGAAACATGTCTGATATCCAAGTCCAGGGCTGGGTGTGGCTGATGTCTCAGTCCAGGGTTGGGTATGTTGTGCCATGTCTGATATCTTGTATTCTGAAAATTGAAAAATTACAGCTGGACACGGGAATCGAACCCGGGACCTTTGACTTATTACGCCAATGCTCCTGTGAGTAAAATATAAATAATAGCAGGGTTGGGTATGTTGTACCATGTCTGATATTTTAGTCCAGGGTTGGGTGTGCTGTACCATGTCTGATATCTTAGTCCAGAGCTGGGTGTGCTGTACCATGTCTGATATCTTAGTCCAGAGCTGGGTGTGTTGTACCATGTCTGATGTCTTAGTCCAGAGCTGGGCGTATTTTACCATGTCTGATGGCTTAGCTCGGGAATGGGTGTGCTGTACCATATCTGATGGCCTAGTCCAGTTCTGGGTATACTGTCACGTGACTAGCTCTAAATGTATCACAAAGTTTCAGCACCATTCTATAAGCCCGTTCGATTCCAGTTGAAATAAATTCAACTTTGGTCGCCCTGCATCATAAAATCTACTCAAAAGAGTTGATGAACGTTCACGACCAAGTAACTCTTTGCAATGACCATGCACTATATAACCAAGCTAAGTCATTCACCAGGTCTTGTGTGTTGAGAACAACATTTTAAACTGAACAAGCGTGTGCTAATCTATGTTGGGTCGAGACACGGTGACGAACACCACCTAAAAATCAATAATTACTCACTTACTCCATGGCACTAGGAACTCGAAAGCTAACTGCTGCGCTTACAAAAGTACGCCAACATATCTTGAGCTAGTTCTATCCAGTCCACCTCACTACACCCTATCCCTATCTTGAGCTAGTTCTATCCAGTACTTCTCACTACACCCTATCCCTATCTTGAGCTAGTTCTATCCAGTCCACCTCACTACACCCTATCCCTATCTTGAGCTAGTTCTATCCAGTCCACCTCACTACACCGTATCCCTATATTTAGCGTCTATGTCTTCCCAATGGTCTCTTCTCACTGGGTTTAACAATAAGCACCCTGAACACGGGTCTAGTGTCTTTCAGTCACGCCGCATATCCTGCCCGCTCTGATCTGTGAGATTTAGTTATCATAAAATTTTCTTTAGGTGAGTTCAGAGTATGTAGCTCACCAGTATGTAATCTTCTTCACTCTCCACTACCTTTATCACTTTTTAGGTCAAATATCTTCCTAAGCACCTTGTTTTCGAGTACCTTAAATTAATTTTCGTCATGTACGGTAATAGAATAGTAGAATTAATGTTTAGCATATTCTGAGTCTTAAATTTATTGACAGTAGGCGAAATGTCAGCAATCTACGCACAGAGTAATAGCGCCCGTGAACATCACCCATTGGATATTAAACTTAATAGAACTGTATATCCCCTCGCAAACAAGTTTTGTGAACAATCAGGTGTTTCTTTCTTATATGCGTTACATGGATCTTCAATCCAGTGGTAGAGGAACCAGGGAGGATAGGAGGTACTTTGCCCCCTTTAAAACAATTCCTTCCTCCTTGGAATAAATTTCCCTCTTTATATTTATTTCACTCTTTACTTATACTCTCGAATATTAAGCTGAAAGATGTTCTTGCATAATATTTCAAATATCTTAGAGAGAGAGAGTAATACAGTTTTCTAAAAATGTCCTGGCCAGGAGCACTTAAAACAGCTTCTGAGCGTCATTCAATTTTCAAAAATTTGCCAAATGAGGACATTCCAAATAACCCTTCTCTAGGGAAGTCTAATTAAAAGAAAATCCAAGCTCAAATTATCTTCTAGGGACACCCAAATCTCAAACATTTTTCCAGAAATCCCCTTTGGTTTTGGGGTTAAGGCCCATCAACATTTTTTTATTAATTCTCCTCCCCTATCCTGCAGACACTGGTCAAACACTTAGCGATTGCTGTTTGATTCAAGACCCATCTACTCTCATTATTTAGTGAACGTGGGAACCAATACATGTTTTTTAACCGTAATCACGCAAGTAGTTCTTGTGGACATTTTATTTCATCTTGCATGATGTTAGGTGGTATTATTCCCGTTGCTTTTCTCTCGTCTCCTGAATGTGTAACATCGCCCGTACTAACAATTGAGGAAAGGGTGCAAGAACATACCAAACGCCATATTTTGTCTAGATTTGTAAAAGGTACACATATTCTTTATGATATAAAAAAGTAACTGGCAAGTCAGTCAGTGAAAATACTGTTTGTGTTTCCAACAAGGTAGAAAATAAGATAACAACTTTCGAGCGTATGTGCTTGATGCTAGATGTGTTTGTTTCCATGACTCATTTTATCTCTGTTCAAGTCTTGTAATGATAACTTTGTTGAAAGAAAACAATGATAAGGTAGGTGAAAGCATCACAAGAGATTCATACTATTTATCAACACTACCTGTCTAGAGTGTTTGGCCCGGTCTTTGCACGGGAAAGCGGGCAAGCAGTCTCAAAATAATATTAAAATAGGACGTTCAACATCTGAAAAACAAAATTTTTAAGGTTCCTCCTTGTACAATCTTGAAATAACTATGACAATCCCAAATATTGGAATCAACTAATTAAATTAAATATTTGGAAAAATACCTTACTTAAGCTGAGTACACAAACAAAAGTTATATTTATCTAGGCACGATAAAGTTTGTTTATTTGGTTAGCAATATAGAGGCCATATTTCCCCTCCCTCCCCCATCTTTCATACATTTATGGGCCCCTAACCTTTAATTCTACACTTTCCAACTTTTATGTTATCTTGGGTGTTATTTTTAACAATATGCCAAATTTTAATTTTATTCTACACTGAGAGGTAGTTTTTCTAATAGTTTTGTAGGTATTTCAAGCTACTTTAACCTCTTCTTCCAACCCTTTTTGTTTTTCATATTCCAATTTTGAAATTATAAAAAAGATTTTTTAGTTATATGATATGGTTTTTTGCGTGTCTGAAAAATTTAAATTTTCGACCACACTGAAAATAGTTGTATAAATTTCGGGTTCTTTCATTTTTTTATTTTCAATTCTGAAATTCTATTTATTAAGACATAATTTTGCTAGTCGAAATTTCAATTTTATTCCACAACAAGAAGGTTTTTTTTAGTGTGATAAATTGTGAGACCCCCATTTCCTAAACCAATTTTGAAGTTTCAAATTTTCACAATTTTTTTATTTTTGATCATTTATGGTGTATATCTCAACTGCCTGAAAGTAGTTACATTTTCGAACACACTTATAAATGTTTTTTCTATTAGTTTTATAAATTCTTTGCTCTCCTTCAACACATATCTTGATTTTAAATTATTTTTTTGAATCATAATTTTAAGCTATCTGCCAAACTTCTCCTTTCTGTCAAATCGAAGGATGCTGTTTTCTATAAGTTATGAAATTTCTTCTTATTCCCAATTTCGCCAAAATCTCACTCGTTTTTATTTCAAATCATTACATGTTTTGCTTTTGGAATGTTCTATTCACCGTCTTGCCAAATTTCAACTGTTTTCCCACATGGATAAGGGATTTATAAATTTTGTTTTGGAAATTTCCATCCCCGGCCATTTCCCATAAACCAATAAAAATATTAAATGTTCACACTTTTCTGGTTAGTTGGATTTTTCCTTTATAAGACATTTACAAAAAATTCAATCATCTACTATTACAAGGGTTTTGTGTTTCTGGAAACTTTGAATTGAACACATTCTCATTTTCTAGATTTTTTATTTGAAATTCAAGAATGTTGAAACCTGCTTTGCAGTTCTGGGTAGTCCTTACAACTGTCTAACAAATTTCAATCTTCTACCACACTAATACGTAATTTATCCATTTAGTTTCATAAATTTTTAAGCTTTCTCATTTCTCTAGCCCTCACTTATAAAGAGACAATATATTGCACTAATTCTTATATTTGGAGTATTATCACTATATTTTTGGAATATCTAATCGTCTACCTACCGTAAAAGTATTTTTTACACTTATAAGCCTCCCTCCCTCCCCTATCCCACCCTCATATTCTATATTTCCATTTTGTAATTTGAAATTTTCAGACTTTAATATGTATTTGTAGATCCTAACAGTCCCTAAACACTCTTGCCAAATTTCCATTTTACCACACAGCTAAAAAGTTGTTTTTATTAGTTTAGGAAATTTGCTCCCCACCTCCTCTCCACCAAACCAACATTCCACCAAATTTATCTTATAAATTTATTTAGCTACCTGAAGGTTTACTTTCATCCTATTAGCTGATTTAAATATTCCACCTTCTTAAAAGTGGTTTTTTTTTTCTTATACACTCCCCCATTTTACCTCATTTCCCGGGATTCACAATTAAATCATTGGTATTCTTCTGGTTATTTTAAGGAAACCTTTTACACTCCTTCCAAAATTACGTTTTTACCACACAAAGCAGAAATGGTTTTTATTTATGTTGGTAGTTTTAAACCACTTAACCCTATCCCCCGCTGCCCTACCACCTTACATCCAACTACCACAACTAAATCTCAGCTTTAAGAACTATCGTTTATCTGAAGTTGTCCTTTTACCTGCCTGCCAAATATAGATTTTCTACGACACTCAATAGCTATTTTTATGTCTAACCCTCTCCAATGTACCCTGGAGTCCCATCTACAAATGTAACTTTTCAGACTTTAATGATTATTTGGAGTCGTCCCTTAACCTTCCTGGCAAATTTTAGTTTCCAATCTCATCTAAAAGGTATTTTATAAAGCACACATTGATCACTTTTATCTCAAACAAGTGAAATTTCTAATATTGAAGTGTTTTGCATTAATGGGCTTCTCATGTATTTCTTTCATCTTTGGCAGGCAATTGAACTTTAAAATGGGAACCAAAAGAAGAATTTGGCTGCTATAAAAGGTGCCTAGTGGTGAGTTTTAGGAGCTCCGCTCCATTCAAAGGAACAAGTACTTTTAGTTTTTATTTACCATCACAAGTAAATTAAATACACACTTTTGGATTATGCTAAATCTACCAGTACTTAACTACAGGAAGTGTGGAAGAAATTAAATATCCCAGTTAAGAGGGAGTAGAATATCCGTGCTGGTATACAGAAGCTGTACAAATAATAACAAAATCTGTGTAAAGAGAAATCGAGAAGCACGGATAAAGCAAATGTGAAACGGCAGATTTGGAAAGGTGATCTCGTTGAGTTATTTGACATTTCCTGGCAAAATGTGATGAACATGACTAGCGTATAACAAGAAGATAAAGAATGTCTTAGGACAAAAAGAGAAGATCGTATGAGTTCGTCAATGAGTGGATGAGACAAGGTTTTCGTTTCGAAAATAAGAACTAAGTGTACAAAAGAAGAAATAAAAGATTCATATAAGAATAAACATTCAAAGCTATCGCTGAAATCAATAAGAAAGTTATACTGGAAGACTAATCTCCATCATCATCAGCACCTAGTGACCAAGAGGCCAAGTTTTCACCGCCAGCAACGAAAAAAATTACGTTCAAGCCTTATATTAAAACCTCTTGATCAGACACTTTGGATCGAGAACAGCTCTCTATTCGACAAGCAAGTACTTCATTTATAGCAAGTGCAAATAGTCTTGGCCAAGATGTTTCAAAAATTTCCTTATCTCCAGCTACCGTTTACCGAGCCCAGGCGATCAATAGAAGTAAAATGGCAAAGAAAATTGAAGAATCACTCTTTGAAAATCCTCTTCATTTGCTCTTACACTGGGATAGTAAACTGTTGCCCTCAGTTGCCCATAGGAATGTCAAAACGTTGGAAGATAGAGTTGCAATTCTAGTGACTGGTAAAGATTTTGAGCATTTGCTTGGCGTACCTGTTGTCCTGAAAGGTACTGGTGAGCAGATGGCTGAAGTAGTTATTCGGGATGTAGACCGATTTGGGATACGTGACAATATCATCGGTATATATATTGATACTACAGCATCTAATACAGGACTGATCCAAGGGGCATGTACCAGAATTGAAAGGGAATTCGGACTAACATTTTTGTGGTTGGCTTGCCATCATCACATCCATGAACTAATATTGAAAGGAGTGTTTGAGGAGTGTTATTGCATACCCTCAAGTTGTCCTGACATCCAGATTTTTCGGAAGTTCCAACGTCTGTGGGCTTCACTTGATAAGAAGTTATATACGACAATGCTGAATGAAGAAAGTCCAGTTCAAGGCTTTCTAGAAGAATATCGAGTGAAAATAGTTAACTACATCCAAAATGTTCTAAAAGATGGAGGTCATCCAAGAGAAAACTACAAAGAGTTATTACAACTCTCACTCCTGTACCTAGGAGATTGGTCTAAAATCAACTTCAGTTTCAAGATCTCAGGGCCTCTGCATAAAAGAAGATGGATGGAAAAGGCAATGTATGCACTTAAAATTGTCCTCTTCACTAAACACTCCTCAACGAGAATTGAAAAGAATGAAACGGGTTGCACATTTTTTTCAGCCTCATGTATGCTCGCTTTTGGCACGAGTAAATTGTAATTCGATGGGCTCCAAAGACTGATTTGGATATGCTACAGTTTTTGAGCACTTATCTAGATGCAGACGTCCAAAAAAGTGTTCTCACAGCTGCTAAGAAACAACTTTGGTATCTGTCAGAAACCAAAGTAGGATTGGCCTTTTTGGACGAATGTATTACTCAGTCTGTTAAGGAAAATATGACTAAAAATTTAGAAACCATACCTTCAAAGAAAAAGGAAATGAAACGATTAAAGGGTAAAAACCTTGTTTTTAAAGGAAAAGATTGGAGCTATTTCGTTACTAATATAACAAAGACGTTCTTTGAATTGTTTAGGATCCATTACGTGACAGAATACTGCAGTGATTCTCTAAGAAGCCATGTGAACGCTCTTAAGTTGGTCAATGATACCGTAGAAAGAGGAATTGCTCTGATTAAAAAGTTTAACGAATCGGTCAGGGACAAACAACAAAAACAATTCTTGTTGAGAGTAGTCGAACACCACAGAAAATTCGTCACCTAGCGAACAAAAGAAGAGATTGCATCATTTAAAGTTAATTAATATAACACATGTTTTGCTTATCATACTACCTATTAATCTTAGTGTCTATTTTTAATATTATTTTAAGTTTGTGATTTCTTGTTTCCAAATAAAAGTAATTACCATTGAAAAATCGTATTTTCTGCCTACTTTTACAAAACTGATCAAAGTGTGCAACCTCTAAATATTAGCCAATCTTCTTGAAATGTGTCATATATATATTTTACATCACAAAGACTTGAGATGTAAGCAAAGTCTGCAAAAATTTTACGTTTTATTTTTTTGCTTTACAAAATGAAACACCTTTATATATAAGTAAATATTTAAATATAACGTTGTTTTCTTCTGCTGAAAAGCTGAGTGTTTTGCACAAGAACGGTTCTAGCAGCAAGCCATTCAATTGGGAACATTGCATTCTAGAGATTTATCTAATGGCTGAGAAAATTATTAGCATTCCTTTCCACTGAATGGATGCGTCGTGATATTCCTTTACGATCTAATTCAAAAGAATTATAAATCAAATGGTTATAGTAAGAAATGACATTAGTATGAACAGTCGAAACGAAACATTCAAAAAAGTACTAGCCGCGTTAGTGTATAGTATGGAAAAGTTGAAACATATTATTTTCCGTAATAGCATTCATAAGTGATACATAGTGAATAGTGCACAACGCATTAAGTTTATTTTACATTATTATTTTATGCTTTGTGCATTGAGCTGTGAATAGACAACTCTTGAACGTGTAAGTATCAGCCAATGAGAGTACGGTAATAGGCCCTACCCAATTAAAGGTGTTATAGACATCAGAAGGAAAATATAACTTATTCATTATTTAAGTGCATTGTAGTGGTCATACTTGTTTATAACTAACAAATGTTCGTTGTTTTGGCATCTATGTTTTTAAATATGATTGTAAATAGAGAGGAAATATTACTTACATATTTTATTTTTATTTAGATGTACTGTGCGTTTAGTATAATAGTCTGACAGTGAAAATCATATTCAATTTAATAGTAGTGGCATTCCTTAGATTAGGATAATTTTATATTCAAAATATTTAGTTTAGTGTCGTGTTTAGTGATAATTAATAATGATAATTAGTGATAATTAATGTGTTAGGGTCTAGGAATAAAGTATTTTGTATTTTTAATCAAATGTACACACATTTGCATGGGGGGGGGGGGTAGACTGTAAAACTATTTATAAACCCTACCATGAATAGAACCCTTAGCGACCCATTTTCTGCAATTCATTTTATTACGAGATTGAGATGTGGCCTATTGAGGTGTTAATTACGGCCTTTTCGAATATTTTGTCAACTATGTATCTTCATCGTTTATAAATTATACATTCTAAAACTCTAATTGCAGTCCTACAATATAATAAAATGAAAATCTTTGTTCACCGTTGTGATATTTAGTTGGAAGAACTTCAATATTGAGTGACTTTCTATTATATTCTATCATCTTTATTAAATTCTTATTTGTATTTTTAAGTATATCTGTACAATACACATCTGCAGTTAAATTTTAAAATTAACCAAGATACATTGAGAACAAACTCTAGATAAAGCGAAAAAACTGTATCTGTCAAATATTTTTTAAATTACATATTTTATTTAAAGAAATATATGTTCCTCTATGAATATCATAATACATATATAAAACGTCGGAATTTGTCTTCGTTGAACGAATAGGAAATAAGTAGACTAAAAAGCCGTTACCTCTTTTAAGAGTTTCTAAAAATACATTAAGTTATATTTAGGTATGGTAATTTTGTCAACATTTACTGTACATGAATTGTACGACCCTATGATGAATTCATGAAGGGCCATATGGTCTTCCAAAGTCAAAAGGTTCTCTTCATCCCCGCCCTAGAGGATCACACCAACGATGTGGTTAAATGCTTGTCGTGGGTTCGGCTCTTGGTTTCATGCTATGAGGTTCTCAATAACCTTATGGTGACCTGGTGGTCTAGGGATAAGGTGTCGGACTTCTGTCCTAAGGATCTGGGGTTCAATACTCGGTCTCGGCACAGATTTATCAGATTGTCAAACCCTTCCTTCACCTCTGACAAAACGTGAATGTGTAGAATGCCAGGCCTCCACCGTGGTGAGGATTCCACGTTAAACTGTAGGTCCTCCATTTCATCTCACAATTATCCTATCATTACACATTAGTGTAAGTGCGTACAGCCCAAACGGTTAGTAAGACACGGTACTAATAGTAATAATAATCATCTCAATAACTGTTATAAGGAGGACATAGAGAGTATATAAGAAGGAGAAGCCCCGTATCAAAATCCCATGGCGATATGTATCAAAAGCCAACGTGTATCAAAAGTGTACAGGGAAAAACAACTGCAAAAACAACTGCACAACCTGGCAAAATGGCATTTTTTTAGCGCGATACCACGTGATCTCGCGAGCTAAAACGGCTATGACGTCATTGTACCATTAACGCTTAGTTATATTTAAAGTTGACCTCGGTGATATTAGGGTAAAGTGTTCGTTTCAGGACCCGATATTCGTGGGTTCAAATTCAGCTGGAGTAGACGGACTTTCCTTGAGCGATAAAAATTCGTAGCACAACTTCCTTCGGAGGGGAAGTAAAGCCGTTGGTCCCATGCCGAGTGTGTCATGTAAGAGGACCCAGGAAGGTATTTGTAATTAGCTTTTCGGCAAAAATGGTAGGACCTTTCGATCTCACTCATAGACATTCTCATGTGATTACATGATCAGTCGGTTTAGAAAGTGCACGTTGAATACCTCAAATAAATAAAAATTAAAATAATTATTTTAAAAATACATTTAATACTGGTAGTTTATTTAATATATTATAATTATAAACTTTACTTAATAATATATGAAAATGTAAGTCAAACTAGGTTGAGAAGGTATCATAATAATGAATATTTTATAAGCTATATCGTCATATTATTTCCGCGACGTCATCAATATGTATTACAATAAATGTAAATAGTCCGGTTTCTACTAAAAATGTTGTCATATTTGTTTCAAAGAATACAAGCATTGTGCGTTTTTTAAACACAATCTACCTTGTGCTCGACTGATATACTCCCAAATAGGTACACAAATTCTGTCTATGCACTTTCTGTACGTATCACACACACACTCAACTCGCGTAATTGCTTGAACGTCACTTTCACAGTAGATTGGAATGTCTGTTTCAGGAGTGTGGAGCTCAAGTTTCGGTTAAGTCCAATCGAAATATTTATTTCTGAATGACTTACCATTCTCCCTTAATCCAAGGTCAGATACATTATCTCTGATTAATCATCACTATCACACTGGTGTAGATATATGGATATTCCGGACGGGTAGTAACTAAGATTACAAATATAAAGATAAAAACCACAGTAACGCGTCCATATGCTATGTTAAAGGCTAGACTTTGTAAAACAGCATGGATGCTAATACAAAATCAGAGTAACGCATACTGCAATAGACAATGATGAATTCTATAGTTTGTCTATCAGCGAGGTTACAAACAAAAAAAACACAATAACACCTCCAACAAGTGTTGAATAATATAGTTTTTCATACATAAAGGTTACTAAAATAAAACCAAAGTAACAATTTGTCAAACTAAATATACTAATATAAAACCAAAAATACAAGTTCAAATCCTATAGCTTAGTTGTTGAACGCCATAGATAGTCAAACAGCAAGGTTGCTAATAGAAAACCACAGTAGCATGTCCAACTTGTATAAGTTTTGGATACTATAGTTTGTCAACCATCAACCATCAAGGTTACTTAACAAGACCAAAGCACTACACATTCAACTACGATAAGTGTTCGATACTATAGTCAGTCAACCAACAAGGCTACCAAAACAAGACCACAGCAACACATTCAACTGCTATAAGTGTTGGATACTATAGTTTGTCAACCATCAACCATCAAGGTTACTGAAACAAGAACACAGCACTACACATTCAACTACTATAAGTGTTCGATACTATAGTCTGTCAACCAACAAGGCTACCAAAACAAGACCACAGCAACATATTCAACTGCTATAAGTGTTGGATACTATAGTTTGTCAACCATCAACCATCAAGGTTACTGAAACAAGAACACAGCACTACACATTCAACTACTATAAGTGTTCGATACTATAGTCTGTCAACCAACAAGGCTACCAAAACAAGACCACAGCAACATATTCAACTGCTATAAGTGTTGGATACTATAGTTTGTCAACCATCAACCATCAAGGTTACTGAAACAAGAACACAGCACTACACATTCAACTACTATAAGTGTTCGATACTATAGTCTGTCAACCAACAAGGCTACCAAAACAAGACCACAGCAACATATTCAACTGCTATAAGTGTTGGATACTATAGTTTGTCAACCATCAACCATCAAGGTTACTGAAACAAGAACACAGCACTACACATTCAACTACTATAAGTGTTCGATACTATAGTCTGTCAACCAACAAGGCTACCAAAACAAGACCACAGCAACATATTCAACTGCTATAAGTGTTGGATACTATAGTTTGTCAACCATCAACCATCAAGGTTACTGAAACAAGAACACAGCACTACACATTCAACTACTATAAGTGTTCGATACTATAGTCTGTCAACCAACAAGGCTACCAAAACAAGACCACAGCAACATATTCAACTGCTATAAGTGTTGGATACTATAGTTTGTCAACCATCAACCATCAAGGTTACTGAAACAAGAACACAGCACTATACATTCAACTACTATAAGTGTTCGATACTATAGTCTGTCAACCAACAAGGCTACCCAAACAAGACCACAGCACTACACATTCAACTGCTATAAGTGTTGGATACTATAGTTTGTCAACCATCAACCATCAAGGTTACTTAACAAGACCAAAGCACTACACATTCAACTACTATAAGTGTTCGATACTATAGTCTGTCAACCAACAAGGCTACCAAAACAAGACCACAGCAACATATTCAACTGCTATAAGTGTTGGATACTATAGTTTGTCAACCATCAAGATTACTGAAACAAGAACACAGCACTACACATTCAACTACTATAAGGGTTGGATACTATAGTTTGTCAACCATCAACCATCAAGGTTACTGAAACAAGACCACAGCACTACACATTCAACTACTATAAGTATTGGATACTATAGTTTGTCAACCATCAAGGTTACTAAAGGATCCAATTAAGTGGTGCTATGGGGGAGAATTGTGTGGAGAGAGTTTTTGTAAGCCCTCTAGGAAAACATAATATACGGAACCCCCACTACCCTATTGCACCAGGCCGAGATTCAAACCTTAACCTCCTAGTTACAGATAACACTGTATATCGAGAACCTCCCGCCCTAGAACGCGTGAACAAAAGTGTGAAACTTTTAGGGATATAGAGTGTGCACATCCTTAACCAACTACTTACATCATCACAAAACAAATTAAATATTCAAAAGTCTGATAACTTATCAAATTTCGTAGCGTATCTGCCTACTCAGCTTAGGGTCCCGCACTCGATTCCTGACATGACCAGTAAATTTATATTGGTGAACTTGGGATTTTCCCTTTCACAGTGATGGATTAACGGTCTGGCGGCTGGGTTTAATCCCCGCTCTATATTTATTTAAATATATAAGTCGTGTACTTAGACATGATTTTCTAAAAGTTACTCTGCAGTATCTCGTATCTCATTGAAGTTATTCCTAAAATAAATGTCTGAAATGCCTCCCATGAACCTGAAGACATGTATGGACACGCATACTCATGTGATATGAGATGGCGTGTCCAGACATGTCTTCAAGCTTGCGGGGGACATTTCCAATGTTTGTTAAAGGAATAACTGCAGCTTGGTACTTGATAACCTACTGCCCAGTAATAATAGTACACTCTGTATATTACTAGTAAACAATGATTTTGTTAATTGAATAATTTCGGCTGTTTCTTATGTATTTTATTTGCTGATCGTGAAAATGGATCTAGAATTTCTCTCTAAGCCTCAATTTGTTTGTAATATACCTATCTTGTTTTCCATCTGACTGGGTCTGTTTAGAACATAAGCCTCTCCACCACCTCCTTTCCTCACACCATCCCTCTCCTTCCACCAGGCCTCCCAAAATTCCAACCCCTCATCCACGTCGAGGGAGACGGGCAACAGCAAGAAGTTGGGGAGTGTCTATGGGGTGTAGAACAGTGGGGACTATGTGTGCCCCGTGACTGCTTCGGTAGCTGTGAAGGCCCTGCAGGAACCTTGAAAAGTGACGGCTGACGGGGCTCTGGTGAAACTACGATAGGCCTAGCAGGCCATTAGTGGATGCAGAAATTGATTTCAAAATAGGAACATGAGAAAATATCATTTAATGCATATTTGAAAATATCATTTAATTTTTATGATTTTGTTATATTTACTGATATCACAAGAGTGACAACAAAACTTATATTTATTTGCCTTATGCTATTAGTCATTATTTACTCACACATTACAAAATATGAAGAATGTCAAAGTTTATGACTCATAAATATATGAATCTTTACTCTCAGTTCCATTTAGAGAAGAGACAGCTTAATCAAATTTTATAATGTAAATGTCATGAAGGTAGGCAAGCAAAACGTAATGAGATTGTCATAAAGTCTGAGTCAAACCTTTTAAAAGCTCAGTTGTGTGTGAGCTATCATGTGTGTGACATTTGGCAGTTTGGTGGCTGCAAGTGTTAGTATCTGTTTCTTATTGGGCTTTTTATGTGTCTGTATAGTGAGTGTCCACGTATTATATATTAACTATTTATCGTAATTGTGTTAATCATCAAAACAGTAAATTAACTTTGAAGAGTCGAAGGAAAGATATATCTCCACTAAAAAGAAAGCCGTATGAACTCCATTTTGGCTCTAAAATAGATGATCAGGATAAAACTTGGCCTTCTCATTTATGCTGTTTAGTGGCTGACTGAAACGATATAATCACATAGAATTTTCAGTTTTTATGGTTTTGGGAGAACCCAAGGGCCACGCCATAAACTGCTATTTTTTCATGACATAAATCTCCGAAACAACCAAGAATAGACATAATGTTAGATGTTCTAAATAACCTCAATTATAAGGCATGTGCGCCACACTCCAGAACTTTCCATTACAGTACTGCCAGAAACATTGAACTCAGATCTAGAAGGAGACAATATTAGTGGTGTCGAGTTCCGGACTGAGCTAGCGGGTTATTAAGAAGAAAAAACACAGAGGTTTTAGAAAGTACGGCTTCTATTGAATCTAAATTAATCAATAAGAATTAGCTATCAAAAAGTCAAGCTGATATATATATATATATATATATATCATCAATGAGTCAAGATGAGTCAACATAAGTCAAACTGATATATATATATATCAGCTTGACTTTTTTGATAACATAAGATCACTCTGATAAGCTGACAACGTTAATCTATGAATGTAGTCATGATGGGAAAGGGGTTTCAATCCCTAGTATGACAAATGACGACTAGTCTAGTGAAAAATTATCTAGTTGGTACTGTTCTAAGCCTGGAAGTATATTATTGCATTTTTGGAAGTCCATACGACAGGTAAGTGATTTTAGTACACTAGTATATTCACGAGAACTCTATGATGTATCAGATTAAAGGGGGCTTGATGGCCATTCGTGTTTGTGAAATAGGACTGGCTTATAACAAATCTCTAAAGATTATATGATAAGTTACAATTATTCAGGATTATACTGATTTTCCAGGACCTCTAGTAGTGAGTCCAAGTCATTTCAATATAATAGGTCAGGGTTGTCAAACGTGTTTCATCTTAACGGCCAAATCTGATCATCAATATATAATTTTACATATTTTTATCTATCAAATAAATGAATGATAAAAATTCAATTATGATCTTTTAAAATATATTGTTATTTGAATCACTAGCTATTTCACATCTACCATCAAGGATTTCTCTTTAATTAATCTCCAAGATATTGTGAATTACATCTTTTTATTGATCGGTTGCCACATTTGGCCCGTGGGCCACAAGATGGACCTCACTGAACTAGGTCATCGTGCTTGGAGAAGAAGTGTTTAAGGAAGACTATATATATACATATCAGATTGATGTATATATATAAATATTCGTATCAGCTTGATATATATAAGCTTTATATAAATAAATATATATCAGGCTAATATATATACATTTATATGTAAATATTATATAGTCTTCCTTAAACACCTCTTCTCCCCGAATCTGAAAAAAGGGTTTTTTGAATTTCCATCTGTCTGTCTGTACCACAGATCGGGTTAAAACTTTGTACATAGGGTTTTCATAGGGTTTCCCCGAGTAATTTTTGGAATTTTATATCCAACCCTAAAATTAAGGGTAGTTTACTGAAGGGCAAAAAGAGAAAAGGCCGATTTTCTAAAAACCTGCTCTATAGATTTTGATTAAATTTCATTTCAAAACATTTATAAATATTTTAAACAAAATAGCTACTCCAAATATTTAAAAATTTACTTTTAGGGCTAAGGTCTGACGCTTTAATTAATATTTTTTATCTTAGCTCTGAAACTATTTGATATATCAAATAACTTATGATGAAAATGTAGGTATACTTATAATACAAATCTTTTATTTGAATCATAATTTTATAAAACTAATAATTTTCAAGCTATACGCAATTATATATATTTTAAATTTTCCAACACTAAAGATAAAGTATTGCGACCGTAAAAAAATATCTAACCCTAAATTTTGATGGATGCCAACGTCTCATTACCCACCAAGCCCTAAAAGAATGTTTTGTTTTTGCAATGCCATCTGTATGTGTGTCTGTTTAATCCTAAAATTAAGAGTAGATTAATAAAAAGTGAAAAGGGAAAAAATCGATTTTCTAAAAATCAGCTCTAACAATTTTGATTAGAATCCTTATCTAGGCGTCGATTGAAATTAAAAATTAAATGAATATTTGCATTTTCCCATGAAAATAAATTTTAGGGTACATAACAAAAGCGGAAATTTCTGTATCTTCGCAACTATTTGAGATACTGAATAACATATAATTGCAAAATTTTAGTACTATTAAAATAAAAAACTTTTATAGAAAATATATTCTTATAAAACCTATAGTTTCTGAGATATTGGCAAATATATTAATACAATTTTGTCAGCTTTAGTTGTAAAGAAAGAGGTACTACTTAAGTTTTAACGCAATAATTCAGTAATGCCATTGAGTAATTAAAATAATATAAATATGTATCTCAAAAAGTTTGTTATTTTTCCTTTAACCTCTTAGGAGAAGTGTTTGTACAAAAATTATCTATTTCCTTAATTTTAGATTCAAGTCAATAAATACATTTTTTATTGGTCAAAATTTATAAATGAGGAATTTAATAGCAATGCGATGACCTGAAGATGTGCAACATCTAATAAAATGTTAAAATTTTAACAGAAAGTCGAAATTTTAATACGAAGTGTTGACCATTGTGGACCCAATATCGATCTTTTTTATTGGTCCAAACATACAAACGAGGACATTAATTCTTCAAAAATAAAATTATAAAATTTAAAACCAGGACTCAAAAAATGTTTAACGTGATTGTAATGGAATTTATGCTTGGGTGTACTAGTGTGTTCTTTTATTTCACATATATTATGAGTTTAGATTAAATATCTAAATTTTTAAACAATAGAGCGAGACAGTCTGTGCGGAGTTCCGTACCATTTATTTTTATGTGTGCTGTACATGTTTAGATTTATTATTTCCTTTTATACATCCAAAGACAAAATAGAATATTATAAATGTTTTTGGAGTGCTTTTTTTATCCAGTAAGCCCTCAATTTTTTATTATTTATTTTTATGGTTTTGGTTGGGTTTGTGGATGTTAACAGAATATCAAACTCTTTTTATAACATTTAAAATAATGGGCTGAAAGGAACGATGCTCTAACCACTGGGTTACCCTCATTGGCGACAATTAATTAAATTTATTGAACTATTTTTTGATTGTTTCCATAGATAATAAAACAAGAGTTTTCCAATTTCATCGAGTCCCTTCCTTGACGTTTTAAGACTTGAGCTGCTCATTTACTACATGTCGTTATTTGCCAAAAGCCCTGATTCACCCAAGATCCGAGCTGAAATGTATTTTTTTGCGAAAAAAATATTGTCACAAGTCCCTTGTAAACTCTGAGTATATTAAGTTTCCTCCACCAAATATAAACCTAGGCTTAATAACGTATTGTCAAGATGATGCATCATAATGTCCAAGGTTTTCTTTTCGTGAAAGACAAGTTTCCTAGAATAAGTGATGTGAAGATCAATAAGGGCATATTTATTTGTCAACAAATAAGGTAATTAATTAATTATTTTGCATTTGAAAGTAATTTGAATGAAAATGATATGGCTATTTGGGGATCATTTCAAAAAAGGCCAAAGAAGTTCCCTGGAAACCACAATGTAGTTAGCTACAGATAGGGACTAGCTTGTGAGTTCATTGTGAACAACAGAAAACTGGGATGGCTCTTAAAAGGCCTTTCTTGGATTCCCATTAGAACCTTTTCTCCAACAACCATGGTGCTTGTAAGCGACATGAAGAACGCTTCCACCAGGATATAGCCACCATGGTGCACGTGCTACCAAGGAAAATGGAGCCCAAAAATTCTCACTAACTACTGCAACTACTGCTGGACTTTCAAGCCAAGTGTAAGATAAAATACACAAGAGGTGCAAGTTATGTACGTATGCATCACATGTAACATGTTGTAAATAATAAAGGAAGAATTATTTGTTATTAAAAAAAATTCTGATTACCCTAAATCTATGCCTAATAGAAAATATTGATTAGCAAATTTGAAATTAGAACAAGAAATTAATCAAAATGACATATTAATTTACATTTAACAAAACAAAAGTAAACTTTTTGGTCAAGTCAAATATTTAAAACATTAGAACAAACAACCCGCCTCGGTGGCGTAGTTGGCTAACGCGCTTGTCGTGTTGAGCTCAACCGCTGAGGACGGGGAGATCGAGGATCGAATCTCGGTCGGGTGAACTGGGGGTAGTTTTCCTAAATGGTTTTCCACTCTCCCTCCACGCAAATGCGGGTTCACTTCCTATAATTCAACCTTCCCAATTCCTAATCCAATAGAGTAATTAGTACTTACTGCGTATAACCCTAACGGGTAGTAAGACGTGATGCTAAATATAATATTATTAGAACAAACACAACAACCAGTCCCCTAGCCTTTAATCCTTCACTGTGAAAGGGGAATACTATTTTTACCTGTTATGAAAAAAATTAGGAATCGAACCAAGGAGACTTAGATCAAAAGACTGAAGCAATACCAATGAGACAATTCCTTTGTTGTCACGAAGTGTATCCAAGCGTAGCAAGCCTGCACCAATTCGAATGCGGCAAGAATCGGCCAACCGGCAGAAAGTCGATAAATGATCTATCAAACAATGCACGTGATGAAACTACCCTCATCGCCAGTGATGATGACTGTAGGGAGTCAGATTCTACAGTACTCAGTGGTTCTCAATGTGTAGTCCTTGGACCACTGGTGGCTCTTGGCAGCCTATCAATTGGTTCGCAGGATTCCAGGAAGTTCAGAAATAAAATTGAACTAAAGGGGGTTGATCACATATAATACATAAATTTGAAATGTTAGAAACTGGAAACTCTTTTTCATCTCTTAATATTAGGATGGGTGAATTTTAACCTGAAATTTTATTTTTTTCTAGCTAGGATTTTTTTTTTTCACTTCACTTAAATTAGGGAATTTTATCGGATGGGAAAACCTGTCCAAGTGTTTAAGTTAAAAACATTTTAAACTTTTAAAAATAATAAAAATTATTTCAATGCCTTTTAACTGACAAACTTTTGACATCATTTTTTTTCATAAAATTTAAAAAAGTGTTAATTTTTTCAAAATATATTCCTTAGAGCCCTTTAAATATTTTTTTTAAAACTCAACAAAATAATAGTAATAAACTAAAAACTTGTTATTGCTTTTCGCATCATTTGCAAACAATTTCTCTATGTTCTCCACAGATAAATGACTGATATTTAGAACATTAATAATCCAGGCCGAGTCCCTTTTTTAATCAACTCTTTGGAAGACCATCTCTAGTTTCGTGTATATCACGATCTTCTCCATCATTTATTAATAGAAAATTATAGACCAACTTGCTATCTCGCTGGAACACAATCGCCCTTCACCTACTGGGCTTGGAACTGTTCTCAGAATGTTCTTTCTGGCATTCTTACTTTTTTTACTCTTTCTGTGGTCGTCCAGGAGCTGACTCGCTGTCCTTAAATTGTTTTAATTTTCAATTGTAGGATGTTTGGATTAACCAGTTTAGTTCCCTAATGACAAATTTGTTTGGCTACAAAAAGTGCCTTTTATCTACCTCTTTTCTTCACTGGTACTGAAACAGCTGCGGCAGATATTCTGGTCGCTGCGGATGAAGAATTTTCGATTTAATTTGGGATAAGCCTTCCAGCTTTAGTTTTCTTAGAGGCAGATTCAGTTTCTTCATCAATTGGTGACGACGAGTCATCATGAATATAATCCGCATCATTGTATGGATCATCATAATCCAAGCCATCTTGTTCATCCTCCTCTACGATATCTTCCTCTAAATTATCTTCTACAGGATCTACCGAACGTGAAGTCTCTTCTTCATTTAAGTCCTAATTCTTTATATTTAGTTCTTCTTCTAAAATTATAGTCAAAATTTCAACTTTATGATGTTTTGAAAATATTTTGTCCACTTTTCATATGAAATGAAAGATTAAACTAAGTTAGTAAAGTCAAATTTCACTCAAAACTCATGAAATAAATAAAAAGAACACTTAATTTAAAAAATATATATTTTTATAGACTTATAAAATCGTAAAATAACTATCACTATGGCTAGGATGAATGAATTTTGACCCAACACCACTTTGAACAGAACGAAAACACTAGCAAAGATCAACTCACAACACAGTCTCACTCATCGATGGATTGTAGTAAACTACCTTGAGTAACAAGTTTGTTGACAGTGCAGCTAACTTTCGGCAGCTGTTTGAAATTTACCTGTTTGAATGTTCACCCATCCTAGCGTTTAAGGGTTAAATATCAATAATATGCTGTATTTATTTCCTAATTAGACACAAGTCATATATAAAAAAGTCATTACCAATCAGATGTCAACAAATCTCAGGTTTAGACTGTTAGAAATGTTCAAAATAAATATTACTTACTAAATATATGGCATTATACATTTTTATTCTGACGTTTTGTTTGACAATTTAATTTTTGTCTTGTCCCTCAGTGCTCTTGTATTTCATTTGGTGGCCCCTCCATCAACAAAACCTAGAAAAATAGGGGTTAGTGAAAATATAAAAATATGTCTATGATTGCAAGTGTTTGGCAAAATAAAATATAGTTCCCTTTAATTTGTTTTTAGTTCACTGTGCCTTGCTATCCGTTCTTACTACACAAATATTTACACTAATGGGCTATATAGGGGTAAAATAGAATCGTGTGCATTTGAGTGGAAGTAGAGGGGGACATTATTTGAGAAACACAAGC
Organism: Timema douglasi; assembly: GCA_901482245.1. NCBI lineage: Eukaryota > Metazoa > Arthropoda > Insecta > Phasmatodea > Timematidae > Timema > Timema douglasi. The sequence continues at coordinate 22,418 of CABEEJ010001126.1, read as the reverse complement.
TCAGTTCGCCCATCTGGGCCTTAAACTCAGATATCCCCGTCACCGAAATATTCCATTGATTTTACTTGTGATTGGACATTTGAAGCACCTTTAAGAAAATAAAAACATACTTCGTTGAAGCAAATATTGATAGCATGCTACTATATTATTAGTGTGATTATATATGTATCTATATTATATTAAAAGTTACAGCGGAAAATTACATGACTTTTAGTATGAATACATGAAACCAGTCAACGTTACTTTATCTGCCATGTATGTCTATTTGTAAGAAAATGGTGGTACATCTTGTTTAAAGAGCAATAAAGTAGTCAATGTGAAGCATGCCAGTGGTCACGCAGTCTAAATATCCAGATAATCTTGTCTGGTTTACTGATGAAGGAAATATCGGGGCTTGAATATTGGCTAGTTTTACTTATAATTGTTGTTTCCTAGAAGGTTACCTACTCTCCTTCCTTTCAAATATGTGCACATCACATTTAAAGTTATCATTTCTCGCCCCAAGTCTATTAGCTTACATAATAGACGATACAAGTTTAAACAAAATGGTTATTTAGTGAAACGCGGTTAAAGAAAAGTAGACCATGTGATCATCGATGCGGGCTTAAGTTAAATATTTTTTTAAACTTTCAGAAGAGCAAAAATATATTGTCTTTGTTAGAATTGAATTTTCTTACTGTACTACTAGTGGATCGTTGCAGCGTAAATTTTCCCACTTCACGCCACGTTGAGAGCATTAAAAACAACCCCTCGTTCAGCTCTTCATCTATTTGTTGTACCAAACCATTAAAATAAGAATCGAGTTGTTATTATTTTTAACCAAGGAGAAATGTTTTATTTACCAATATACATTCATACACAAATCATTGTTTTCATGGTGATGTAAGCCAAGAATGATTGTACTGGTGAACCTCTGCACACAAAGAAGAGAAAGGTGGAAAACTAGCTAGGAAAACTAAGTTTTAGTTTTAGGATACTATTTTTGCAGAAATCAAAATTAATTCTTGTTTGTCAAAATTGGTTAAGCCATTTTCTCGTAGTTTCAATTGGGTACAAGAAATGGGCTTATAAAATTATATATACGATATATAAAGAGAAAGAGATTGATTGAGTAATTGAGTGTGTGATAGTGTAAGTGTGTGAGTGAGGGGGAGATTGAGATTGTTTGTTTTAGAAAATAAGTTTTGGAGAAAATGTGTAAGAGTTGGTGTAAGAAATGAAGAGTGATCGAGTGAGTGTGATCGAAGCGTGTGAGCGAGTGATAGTGAGAGTGTGTGAAAGGGATACAATTGGAAAGAAAGTGGGTATAAAAGAAAGTATGAGATAAAGAGTTTGTAAGAGAATGTGAGAGTGTGTATGTGTGTGAAAGAGTTTATATAAAAAAAGAGTGTATGCAAAAGATAGTTTGTGGGAAGTATTGTGTAATTAAAGTAGAGTGTGTGAAATAGTGTACAAGTGTGTGTGATAGGAAATGTTTGTGAGAGGGTATATGAGAAAAAGTGTGTGTGGGAATGTAAAAGACATGTGTAGGAGAAAGTAAAAGAGAGAGAGAGAATGTGTAAGAGAGAGAGAGAGAGAGAGAACGAACGCCGGAAATTGTGAGTGAGAGAGAAAATATAAAGGATATACACAAAACATTACTTTGAAATACTATCAAGATAATGTTGTAACTATGAAACATGACTGAACTTATTTGTATTGTGAAACTATTTGAAAAATATGAACACCAAAAGCCATACTTAAACAATTAAAATGTATATCCAAACACATTTCAAGATCATATTATCAATCTTTGAAATAATACATAAAGCAAAATTAATTATTATTGTTTCGTGTTTAATTTATAATGCATGTGGGAAACAAAATGTGAAAAAAAAAGTCACTAAATTGACTAGTTAGCCTTTTAGTTTAGGAATCATAGTAAACATTGGTGATTTAAGTGTGAATTTACGATAATAAAATTCCAAAAAGAATAAATCTACCCAGTCAAAGAACGTAGGTAAAAGATGTGCTAGGACCAGCGATTATCATGGCTATTTTGTGATCAGAAGAAAATAATCAAAAATAAAGAAGAAATAAAAGTATTAATCCAAACAAAACTATTATTTATAACCTACTATCATTGGTTTGTTTAGTATGTATACATTTTTGTCATATTTGTTATATATGTTGCTCCGTACAGCTTAAGTAGAGATGAGTTATTACTTTTAATCAAAGAGAAATAGTTTATTTACAGAATGAATTATAATTTTTAAACGGGAGGAAATATTTTATTAGCATGTATAAAACAATAGACAAATCTGGGTTTCCATGTTGATGTAATCATCGTATGAAAAGCTGAAATGCGATTAGAAAATTAGGTCTTCGTTGTAAACAACTATTTTTGATGACATGATTAACTACAAACTATAAAAATAAGTGGTTGTCTGTCAAAATCAGTTCACTCATTTTATCGTTTATAGTAATAGTAGTATTAGTAGTAATAATAATAATAAAAATAATAATAATCAAACAAGCTCTTACAAATTTATACAAAAAAAACAGAGGAAAATATTCAATGACAAAGAATATAAAGGGTAAAAATCAACAATGCATAAAGAACGAGCTTAATTTTATGGTTTGTTTGATATATATAATTGCCGTAATCTTCCTTTTTGCTGCACCATACCACTTAAGAGTTGAGTTGGTATTATTCGTAGCCAGAGAAAAATATTCTTTACTTTATCATATCAAGAAAAAGTTTAATAATAATGAAAAAAATCGACCTCAAGATGATAAATCCTTACGTTTTATATAAATACGAGCCCCAAAAGGTGGATTTTACAAACTGTATGTCCCCTTGTCTGTCTGTTCCCGGCCACATTCCAAAATAATTTGATTGATTTTGTTCAAACCTGATATTTATATTTTATAAGGTTATTTCAGAAAAAAAAAATATCAGCCTAGCTCTTTAATTAAAGGTAGTTATTTTACTTATGAGTAATTTTTATAAACAAGTATTTAGAAAATGTATTTAATGATATTGCCTAAAATCCACATCTATTATCTCGGATTTATGTGACATGACAAATATTATAGTTGGTTTTTGAGTAAAAATTATTACAATACTAATTTTGATGAGAAATATTTGGATATTCAAAATAATTTGAAGATAGCTTTAACAATTTTGTTCAAAATGTGTATCTGGAGATTGTGTAATGTGACAAATAAAAAATGTTTAATTGATTTTAAGGTAATACTCATTTATGGGTAGCTTACTGATGACCAATTTTTGAAAATCTTCAAATATTTTACAAATTGCTAAAATGCTTTGGTTCTAAATGGGTATTTTGAGAGTGTTTGACATGATAAATAACATTGTGTACTTGTTTTAAGGGTATAAATTTGTTTAAGGGTAGTTTTCTGATGAATGGTTTTTTTATTTGAATTATTTTAAAAATGGTGCTCATGTTTTGGTTTAAAATGGATACATCACAAGTAACACTATATAATTTGTTTTTGGAATAATAATTTACTGAATTTATTTTAAGTTTGAATAGTTTTTAAGATATCTTTATTAATTTTGTTCAAAATGGATACACAAGGACTATTTTATATGATAATAAATTAATTTAAAAGTATTTTACTTAGACAAATGATATAAAATATAAATTTTTCAAACTTAACCTTAAATATTGAGTTCAAGAATGGGTATCAGAATAGTTTTTCATGATAAATAAGAATATGTTTTTATTTTTACAAACAACAATTAATATTGGAGTGGTTAACAAATATGTTATTTTTGAAAATTTAAATTTGTTAAAAAAAATATTTCAACAATTTGGCTTAATGTTTATAAACAAAGAGTTTTTATTGTGATTAACAAGATACTTGTGTTTGTTTTTGAATAGATTTATTTAAGGGTAGTTTAATTCCATGGTGGTGTAAACAAAGAATCAGAAGCTGAAAATTATCGTCGGAAAATTAAATTATTGCCGACATCCTTAAACTTTAAAATTAGAGTTTGTTTGTCAAAATCTGTTCAGCCATTTCTTCGTAATTTTTATAGCCGGAAACGAGCTTAAAAATGTATATATAAGGTTAGTGCTATTTCATTTGTATTGATATTAACTATTAAAATTGAATGACACAAATAAAATAGTATATAAAAACTTTTCCATCTATTTTTATAGCTTTCAAATAAATGATACGGTTACTTTATCTCGCTTTTACCTTAAAATAAACATTTATTTACATAAATCATAATATTTGTGAAACGAAAGCATAGGTATATACATTGTTGTGGAAACACTACACCAAAGATCGTAAATGAAGTAATATGCAATGTTACTTACTTACTCTATGGAATTAGATATTAGGAATACCGTTAGAGAAAAAGCGATAAAAGATAAACATATTTTTCCACCAAAGAGCATAAGAATCAAATTCATTTTCTAAGATCTGAATTAAAAAGTACATTTACTTGTATCTCAGAAATTATGGTTTTTTATAAACATATATTTTGAATAAAAGATTTGTATCTTTAATAGTACTACAACTTTACAGTAATAAGTTATTTCATATCTCAAATAATTGCGGAGAAATGATGAAAATTGGAAAATTTCCCCAATGTAAGGTACTCTCAAAGTAATTTTCATGAGAAAATGAGAGTTTCCATCTTGTTTATAATAATAAACCGTGTTTAGATATTAAATTTAATTACAATTGCTATTGATAATATCGAATAAATCATTATTTCTATTTTTAGCTTTCAGTAAAATACCATTAAATATAAGCTTAGATATATAATTCCAATAATGCCTCAGGACGACATTAAGAAGGCCCCAGATAGCAATCTTTAACCCTATCGGTAAAATAGTTTCAACTCTAGCCTGATGGATGGACAGAAATACAGCATTGCAAAAACAACTCTTTTTTTTTGTTTCAGAATGTCATGAACGTTGACATTTATCAAAATTTCGAGTTCGATTTTTTTTAAGATCACAATCCTTTCTTAATATAAAGAAAAAATATATTTTCCTACATGAATCTTACATTACAACGATAATTTGACTGAATGTCTTTCTTTTTTCTTTCTTTTTCTTCTTTGAATCTCACGTTTAAATATTACTATAATATTATAATTGTCATACTTCAACAAATAGCCAATCGAAACTGTAAAAATATATTATACCGATAGATAAAATATTCCAGAATTTATTTAAAAGTAGGATTTATTGAATTTCAGCAAAGTGCAGTGTTCTTAGTACGTACGATTTTCAATTGACGTTAACAATATAAAATAAATATCTTATTTATGCGAGTTGCATATATCCCGAACGGGTAGTACGACAAGAGTTAATAATAATTTATGTGAGTTAATGTATTACTAGGGTAAGGATTATCCAAATTGGACCATTATAAACACAAATATCATCCAATAATATGCAATGCAACACTAAAATATTTTTGAATTCGTTAAATTACTTCCTTGGAAAAAATCTTGATATACTTAAGCTAGGTACTCGTGTGCTTAACAATGAGTCTGTATGACCCAAAGTTGTGGATACTTAGAGGGGAAGGAAAGTTATAGAGGTAATTTACCCCTTTTATAAAAAAAAGAGCAATGATCTGACACAATATCATAAACGTTGTCATATTTTGTATTATAGCATCAAATATAATATTTTCAAATATAGTTACTAAGAAACTTACCCTTTATTATGTTTACCTCATAAAACAAACACATCATCTTGTTGATCATAATAATAACTCTTTATGTATAAATTTCAAACTACATTGCTCAAATATGTTTAACAAAATTCAAATTTTCAAAATTAATTATTTGTAAGCCACCTTAAAATGATAATATATTTGTAAAGATAAAAATTACTCTTATTTATCATGGAAAAACTATTCCCATATTACTATTTTTAATTCAATCTTCAGGGTCAATAAAAAAATAAACTCAAATTTCCTATTATGTGCCGTAAGCATATTACACATAAAATTGATTTATTTTAGATAAACAAATAATTTTCATTATTGATATTGTAAAGTAGTCCCCTTATTCCAATTTTGAACCAAATCTTTATATATGTTTATTTATTTTTTGACAAAAATCAGTAATTTGTAAACTATTTTTATCTATATAACTATTTATAATGAAAACAACGTAACAGATACCCATTTTGAAACAAACCACTAGAGCCATTTTTTAACATATTTAAATGTAAAAGAAACTCATCAGTAAACTACCCATAGTAATATTTATCTCCCCCACCCCTCTCAAAAAAACAAAAAAAGGATACTGCTTTAAATATCATGTTCATGTTCGCTCCCCAGATATATATTTTAAGCAAAATCGTTAGTCATTTTCACTAATAATTTAGCAAACCCTTGTCAAATATTTACCCTAAAACAAGTGTGTAGGTTTATCTTTAATGCAAAATACTCACAAGATACCTATTTGAAACCAATTTTGTAAAGCTATCTATTATATATTTCAAATTTCTAAAAAATCAATTATCAGTAAACTATCTATAAATGAATTTTTACCCCCAATCCAGTATATTTTGTTATTTTTCATACTATTCAAGCCTCAAATATACATTTTAAACAAAAACGTTAATGACGTTTCCAAAATATTTTGAATTTTCAAAATTCCCCAATTTGTAAGCTACCCTTCAACAAATTTTGACCAAAAACTAGTGGTACAATGCTATTGCTCGTGTCAAACAAATCTTGAATATGCATTTTAATCAAAATAGTTATAGCCATTTTTGGATAATGTTGAATTAAAAAAAATTGCTAATCAGTAAACTTCCTATAATTTGAGAGCTAGGGTAAGAATCAAAAAAGTCCAGAGGTAGATCCCTATAAAATCTAAATTTTTAATTCGAACAAAATCCATCTAAATATTAAGTCTGAACCAAATCCATCCAACCATTTAGGTTCCGTGGCCAGGTATAGAAAGAAAGACAAATAGATTAGGGGACACATAGAATTGTGAAATCCACCTTTTGGGGTTCGTGTTCACATAAACCGTAAAGAGTAGTCATAATATAAATAATAATTTTTTTCAAGATCATAATAATTCTCTTGATATCAGAAAGTGAAAAAAAAGACTGATAAACACCCAAATTAATCTTCATTCTAAAATAGCTAAATATGGCTATGAATCATATTTTTTTGGTCGATGAAATCTGGCTGTAAAGTGGACTTTCTCATTGACGTATAGAAAACCAACAGCCTAAAAACACGTTATTTAATTTTGTACCATTTTGACATTGACCATTACGATATTATACTATTATAAATGTAAATATGGCTGTCGCATCGTCTTACGAGGATAAGGATGGGAGGAACTGTAGGAAATAAAGAAAGGACAACTCCAACCTTTCCATACATGTTTGTTTATTTGCCGTAGGTAGATCCTCCGTCCTTCTCCATAAAAAAATATTCATATGAGCCCAATGTGAAATTGTATTTATTTTATTATACGTATTAAGATGGGTATGTAGAGGACGCAAGAAAAGGGAAGTATTTTTGGAGTTCTACTAGCAAAACTTTTTTTTTTTT
>CABEEJ010001126.1:0-14843 GCA_901482245.1 Timema douglasi | reverse complement strand
TTTTTGCTAAAATAAATAAAACATTGCTTTCAAGGAAATAAAGAATTTAATTTTCTTCACATTGTGATGATATCAACTGTTGTTGAATAACTGTCAAGAGCAAAGTAGATTTAAATGACAACATTTTTAAAAGAAGAGAAAATTTTTTCATCAAATTCTAGGATAATCCCGACAGATATCCAAGAAATGTTGATATCGCCTTGTGAATTAAATTAAACTCTATGCTTGTACTGAAGCAGTATTTTATGTATTTTGCCCCAAAATGTTTTGCTATAAAACTGTAAAGACACTGACCTATTCTCGCGTCTCCTGCACCCAGGCCGTAAAGTTGTAAGTCACGTTAAATTATTCGTTAGGGAGTAATATAAGGTTAAGTGATAACCACTACTTTTGATATTACAATGTTTGGTAAGCGCTATGTTCACGTAAAGGTGCTCGTAAAGATGACGCGAGGTTTAAATTCCAGTGAGCAAACATAATGTCCAAATTAACAACGTTAAACACTCTGCCATATTGTTTTCAAGGCGATTGTTATTATTAAAGAGAGGTTACATTTATTCATCTTATTAAATGGGTGATTTATTGTATAACTATGACGACTTTGAGGATGAGTTACACATTCTAAAGAATCCAAGACTTTGAAGACCGAGGAGATACTTGGAACGAAAGAATTTCCTGGACTTTTATAACCAAAAGGATTTTTTATTTTTGTTTTTATTCAAACAAGAACAAACTGGTATAAATTCTTGAAGGGATTGAATACTAATTTTAATTGTTTATTTTCAATCGTTAGTTCTATTTATCTATTAATTCAATCAAAAATATTTCCTTTTCTTGGCTAAAATTTAAAATTCGTTTGCGCTTATGATTTTCAACAGAAATTTTATCAGAAAACATAATTACAATAATATATAGCAAAAAACCTTACGCAGACGTGTTAAATTGGACTTGCTTTAGTTGATTTGTTTTCATAACAGTGCCATAATCGTTGAAATAACTTGTTTATATTCTCTATGGCTGAATTAAGCTAATCGAAAACTAGAAAACAAATATGGCGCTCCAAGAAAGTTAACGAAAAGAACCAATTGGGGGCACATGTTCGTAATTTGACGATCACATAATAATAGTATTGTAAAACACAATGCCAAGCTTAACCAACAGTTAGACTTTATGAATAGTTAAGCTACGATGACTTGGCCCTAAGATGTAAGGAAGACCACGGTCTAATATATTTTGGTCTGCCTACCCCTTAGTTCCAGTGATCAAAGGGTAGTAAGATGGCTGACTGGATTGGTTTATTTGTATCGTACTTGTGTTCATTTGAGTAATGGTTGGTGTTAATTGTTTGTTTTTAGAATGTTTTTATGTAACAACAATTTTAGTAATTTTTATGATCATAAGTAGTAATTTTGACTTTATAGTTTGGTGTTATTTTCAACTAAGCTAATAATATCAAAGTGATAAAACAAATTTTGTGCAGTATGGCAGAAAGACAATTTGAAACGGGGGATAGCTACAGCTAAAGAAGAACTGGAACAATACCAAAGGCATGAAAAGAATAATAACATAATTTCGTTACCCTGTCTCCCACTTTAATATTATATTTTAGTAATTCAACCATGGGAAACTGCAGTTCATCATACACCGCAAAAAAGATTGGACCCGTATTAAAACTATGAAGAGTAAAAATATTCCTTTTGGTGATAACATTGATATTTACAAAGATCAGAGTTTACTATCGTCCTAAGTTTACTCGATTGGGATTTAAGTTGTATATTTTTTAATATGTTCAATATTTTGGATAATTGTACAATCACATAAGTGTTGTATTCACTTCGTATTTAAAATAAACATATTTGAAATAAACAGTAACTATAGACTGGAATAATAAAACTGCGTGTGTAGTAATCGCATTACAATGACATAAACAATTGAGGTTACATCCCTCACCACCGTGGCCCCAGTTGACTCGTATCAGCATGACCACGGCTCTGCGGCAACTCCCGGCACTGTCTAGTACCTAACTGAACCGAGTCCAGTAGTTAATTCCTAGTCGCTGTTAACAAACCAAGCCCCGATAAAAAAAAATAACTAAATCCATGAGTTTTCACCAATCTATACCAGCTGTGGTTGGCAAGCCCATAGTCTGGTCCTTTCCACTCACATCCAGGTGGACGTCGTACTTTCCAGAATACTCTCGAAGGAAGCTACCCTTCACCCCTTTTGGCCTCCTTTCATTCCCACTCTTTGAGAACCCACGATAGATTCGAGGATTATATAGAGTTAGGATTCAGTAATATTGTCACATATTGCACTACTGGCTTCGTTAAGGTGAGCGACGCTGTTAGAGTTTGATAAATATCTTCATACTCTAAATTCCCTTTCAACTTGATTTGTTTAGCCTTTTCAAAAGTATCGTTTCAGAATCTCTAAATATCAAATTTATTATTTTCAAAATTATTGTTTCATAATCTCTAAATATTAAATTTATTATTTTTTGTCATGGATTTAATGTTACATGGACTTAGTAATTTTGGACCATTAAGGTCATAATGAAGATTAAGTCTTTCCATGGTTAAAGTAAAGCCGTATTTTCAACTTTGAAATTATGCATTCCATTGGGAATATTTAGTCACCGAGTGTTCACGTAATTTCAGCATACCCACATCACGTATCTCTTTCAAACCCTTTTTGTATCTACGGTTTGGTCGTTTGTTAACAGACAGCGTCGCTAGCCGGCTCCAAATACCTAGTATCATGTAAAGTTTAATCATATGGTTATTTGTTAGTAGATTATTTAATATTGTTGTTATAATTTAGAGTTTATCAACTGTTATTTTGAGATAGGGCCACATGTCGGTGAGATAGCTTTATAGCCATTGTTTTGTTAAATGTTATACATTATTTACGATGCACGTACCTAGGCTTGAGACCACCTGAAGGGGCTGAACACTATTTAATTGTTTGTTTATCCTGTGATTTGTTGGCCGCCTCCAAATGAAAAGAAGAGCTAGTAACGAGATAATAAACCATTATTGAACTTTAGAGCTTTAGATAGTTAAACTTACAGCCAATTGGCATTGTTTTTCTTTAGAATTTTTGGATCACAAGTTAAATGTGTGTTCCAGCCACTTGGCAGCGTCATTGTTAAATTAAATTTCCACATTTTTCCATTGATTACAAATTATGTCTTGTTCAGATTTAGGAGTCCGATAATGTGATGAAGGCAATCATATCTTATTTCAAGCAAATTAGGAGCCGCTAAAAAGGGCACTCTGATGTTATATATTTTTTATTGATTATTCATATCAAAAGAGAGCTCGTGCGATACTGTTTGATTTTGTCAGTATATTGAATCATAACCGGTTTATTCTATATAGTTTGTAAGGTCAATTTAGAATTTGTTGTATCGAATGTTTTGAGCCACCATTTACGGGCGAGAGTAGATATTTTGGGAATATTATATATTAGTCGTCTAATTTTTTGGCTGTTGAGAGAGAAGCAGTCCATATAACTATCAGCACGCAAGGTTACTTGAACACTACGTATATCATGTAATAAGAGTTTGCTTTGGCTATAACTATTTCTAAAGTTCATAAGCCTTTGTATAGTTATTTAATCAGGTCCTTTATCTCGAATGTTAATTTTAAATAAATATCGTACTTCGTATGAACACTGATGTAACCTTACATATTTAAGCTGTCTCACTCCTCTCATTGAGTGGTATATGTTTTGTTATTCAAATAAAAACCTCTCTTGTTACCGCTTTGACTATTATTTTTGAGTGGGGATGGGATTTCAGTGAAAGGTTTTATTATTGTAAATACAAAGGTTATTATTGTAATATTATTTCTCACACACACACGCCTACCTATTCCTTTTATAGTATAATGTATATACTTTTATTTATTAAAAATATATTTTACACGAATTTGTATCAGCAACACAATACGTTATTATGTTTAAGTACTAAACTTTACTGGTTAAACTTTAATCTATAGAAATAAATGATATTGTAGCCCCTTATCACATTATTTAAATTGTAAATAACATATAATGAAAGTCTTACATGGAAAATTTGAAATATTTATCTTCTTTATTATGTATTTAATCTTTCCAAGCAGTGGTGGCGATTTGAAAATGGTAATTGAAATTAGGAAAACTTTTAAAAAAAAATAGCATCTGTTTGCTTGTACAAGTCAAGGCCTTAAATCATTTGTATATTTTAATTTCAAAAATATATGTTGAAAGGCCACCAACATTACATGTCAGTGTATCAATAGTTAAGTTCGTACTGGTAGATACCCAGAGGTTCTGTGAATGAGAGTTCATAGGAAGCGCTGACTATCGGAAAGATAACGAGAAGAAGAATCACCAAACATTTCATTGTTTTCCTTTAATCTACCAGTTGAAATCTTGGTAATTGAGTACACGCATAATGTAAATAATTATAGAAGTTTATATTTTATTATCTTTATTATATCACCTAAAAATAACTATATTTTCCTATAAAATACTAGATATGTAAACGATTCATCTGCAATATATTCAGACCCAAAAAACACTAACTATAAAATTGTATTTCATAGGAACTTCTGCAAAAAACAAACAACAAAAAGCCAACATGTATAAAAAACGGTGTAATGGACATTATGTTGTAAATATCAAATTTATTAAATAGTTTAATAATACAAAATAGGTGATATCAAAAAGTTTTCAGACGCACCGAGTTATTCATATTTCAACTAGAATTTTAGTAACTAAACATCCGCTTCGGTGGCCACGTGGTCTAACGCGTTAATCTCATGTAGGACTAGACTGCCAAGGATGAAGAGATCAGGGTTCGATCCCAATCGGGTACACTGAGGGAGTTTTTTCCTTAATATTTTTCCACTCTAGCTCCACGCAAATGCGGGTGCACTTAATCTAAATTAAGTTTTCTTATCCCTAGCCCACTAGTGTAATTATTGCATAGTAGTAAAACCAGAACATTTAGTCATATGGGGTGCTGAAAAAATTAAACCATCACAACGCCAAAACAATAATTACATACTCATTAATAAATATATATAAAATAAAAGTTTTAATTATAAATATGCATGAAATACTTTACAAATACAAACTAATTGATAGCAAGAAACCATAACATGTAAAATATTCTATGTCAAGGAAAATTAAATACCAACAATAATTTATATTTAATGTAAATACTACAAAAAAAAAATCATTTTACTAGAAATTCCAAACTTGTCTACAAAATACTTTTATAATACAAAAATATTTATAGTAAATAAATTTCAAATAAAAGACCATATTCTACATATAAGTATGTAACACAACATATCTTACAATTATTTTTGCATGGATGCTTTCTAAATATTTGACCTGTTTTTATAAAATTTCACCAAAGTACCTGTAATCCTTGTTATCTAGCAGTGAAAAGTAGAAAAGGACTTAATTTTATATTTAATTCTGGGTATTCTTATTTAATTATTTATAATTTAAAGAAAGTTATGGTGTAATAGAAGGAGTATATTATATTTTAAGTTATGTAACTTGATTAACCATGAAGTATAATTTCCAAACCAAATTAAATGTATTCCTATTTTTTTTTGTTATAAAATTAATATTTAAATTAAATCACCTATATTTTATTTGATCAAAATATTTTCAACATAAAATATATGATATTCTAGAAATATATACTGGAATTATTTCAAACAGGAGGTTCAAAGTATTTTCCTTAAAATCCTATAAAAATTGGCAGCCAATTAGTATTTAGAAATCATCCCCGCCAAAAAATAATTGTACGGTAGAATACTTGAATGTAGAATACTTAAATGTAGAATATGTTACTTTACTTGTAAATTGTTTATTATAATATATATTTTTTGGTATTAGAAGATTTTTGTGTGTACAAGTTTAGAATTATTTGCAAAACACCATATTTTGTAATTTTTACATTAAATTTTAAAATATTTTATTTATTTAATTTCCCATGACATAAGATATAATAACGCGCGAGTGTGACCTGAGAGATCTTGGATTATTGGCACGTCATCGTGTGAACCACGAGTTATTTTAAGGATATTGGGGTTTGCTGCTGATTAGACAGGATTGAAAATGCACAAGGAATATTCAAGGTTTTGATTATTAAAAATAAAACACTAAACAACACATACCCTGATTAAGATGCGATTATCTTAACTACAACTGGTGACCTGGCGGTCTAGGAGTAAGGTGTCAGACTTCTGTGCTGGCGGCCAGGGTTCAATCCCAGGTCCCGGCACAGATTTAGCCGATTACCAAACCCTTCCTTCACCTCTGACAAGACATCTTGTGAATGTGGGTAATGCCAGACCTCCACTGTGGTTCGGATTCCACGTTAAACTGTAGGTCCTCCATTTCATCTCACAATCACCCTCCCATTACACATTAGCGTAAGTGCGTATAACCCGAATGGGTAGTAAGACGCGGTGCTAATAATAATAATAATAATAATAAATAATAATACTTAACTACAACTACACAAGTCACTTAATTAAATAATAAGATTAGTAAGTAGGTCTATAAGTTAATAAGAGAATGAGAGCACATAAAATGGAACTGATTAAATAAACACTTTAATAACTATAAACCACATCGTACCTCTTCAAATATTTAAATCGGTCACTATAAATATTATTAGCACAATTCACAATAATAATCAATGTATATGTCACCCATGCCATTAACTTAAGTCTCCACTGGTCCCCGCGCACGTCACACTGTATTGACCATTTTACACGATCGCCGACTCACTCGCTGGATACGTTAGCCCACTCGCTTGGCACTCTAGCCCACACACTGGACAAGCTCGCCCACTCGTCGGGCACTCTAGCCCACACACTGGACAAGCTCGCCCACTCGCTGGTCACTCTGGACCACACACTGGACAAGCTCGCTCACTCGCTGGGCACTCTGGCCCACACACTGGACACATTGACCCACACACTGGACATTCTGGCCCACTCACTGATCGCGATGCCTACTCCCAGGCACTCTAGCCCAAACACACCAGTCCACTCAATTGGCTAGTCTCGACTCGAACTGTAGCTCCTCTGGCTATCGATGACCATGTAAATAGAGGGGTCATAGTTGAGAGTCTTTAATCCTCCATTTCTAGAATATTAAGTTAGAATAAAATGAATCCATAATCTTCAAGACGAGCCTTTTTATTTCAATTATGCTCTCCCACTGTCAACTCTGGCCGTAATACTGGCTGCATACCTGCAAAACAAGGAGAGAGATAGAGAGAACAGAGAATGAAGTTAGGGTAAACAAACGAGAAGCTTGCTGGTCCCGCTGTCGGATACGAATCTCGTTACAATATTATTCTTGTCATGATTTCTGGCTATCACCTAGTTTGTATTTGTAAAGTATTTCATGTATAGTATTAAATTAAAACTAAACTTAATTTCATATATGTACTATCATATATATATATATATATATATATATATATATTTGTTAATAAATAAGTAATTTCTTCTTGTTGTTGTGTTGTTGTGCTGGGTTAGTTATTAAAATTGTCTTTAAAATATGAATAGCATTGTGCTCGTGGTGGCTTTTTTGATATCACTTATTTTGTGAATTGTAGAATATTTAGCATAAATTTAATATCAACAACATAATGTCCATTGTGATTTTTTTATTTATGTAAGTTTTTGTTGTATTTTTTTTTCAGGGGTTCCTATGAAGTACAAATTTCTAGCGGCATATATTGCGAATCTACTGGTCGAACATTTTTACATTTCTTATATTTTATATGGGGATATTGCTATTGTCAGTACCAAAATTATACTCTAAGTTGATATATCTAGACACACCGGTAGGGGTACTAAATGTTACATGGAGGTTTCTTAGTCATCTAGGTAGATAGCTTTAGAGGAAACGTTTTACAATCTCTTAGATAAAATACCGACCTTATGTCCTAACGAGGACAATTTTTGTTCAATTTTGTGTATACTTCAATTTTCTTACAAATATTCATTTGAGGCACCTAAAAATATGTTTCATTGCAAACATTGATTGAAAGTCATTCTAAACCTTGTAAAAATAATTTTTATTAGCTTCGTAAAACCATACACACATAGTTAAATCAAAGATTTAACAAAAGCTTATAATAATACTTCTTTCAGGATTACTTTATTATTTGATTTTCAGTATTAATTGAAAGAACATTTGCATATAATATTAACAAAACAATGATATTTTGTTTTTTATTTTATGGTTATGGTAACATGAGGTAAAATAATACATTAGAAATTGCTATATTCATACTTTTATCTTCGTTAACCAAGCCGCCAGGCATTATATAATAAATAAATGTCTTGTAGAGAAATATCAGTTTCAAAATAATGTTACCTTGTTATAACACGTAAAGAAGAGGATGGTTTGGTTTACCGCTTTTGCCCCAGTTGACTCGTCACGACAAGGCTCCACGCAACAACAACATCGGGGCACGACTCATTTCAGAGTGACCTGAGGGATCATAGTTCGTTGCTCACCTCTAATTGTGCCTCACCCAAATAAATAATAGACAGTTGATATACGCAGGTTGGGTGCGCGTTGACAGTGGTGATTGGAAGATAACGGAACTATTGTTCGGTGGCTATTTGAATTATACCTAGACTGTATGAGCATGTTCCAGAACAGTGCTACCCCCCCCCCCCTTACCCATCTACCCATCCTTGCTTCCTACGCTTTGAGAACACATGACCCCAAGCGTGTGTATATAATGGCAGAACTTTGTAGTGCCAGTACACATTGCACTACGATCGCTTGGTGAGGCACTTTGGTCTTGAATAGATTTATCTTTGTTTATTTCTAAATTCAGTTAGGCGTTAACCATTAAAAATTACCTTTTGCGACGTTATATTATAAAATGAATATTTATTTATTTATACTGGGTCACCTGAATTTCTCTTAAAGACTATGACTAAACGTAATGCTGCTGCACGCTTAGACCCAAAACATTTGTCTGATAGGGAAACTCTTTTATCCACTTCACGGATGGGTTTATGTTTTAGAGCACCACCATTTTAGGTCCTGTGTTGTACTGGGCTGTATTATATCGTAATGTTCTCAAATCCTATGTTTTAAGATTATTCCACAGGTTATTAATGAGGAGTTTATTTGTTATTGTTACACATTGGAGAGTTATTCTTTGTTGGTTAAATCAGGGGCCGTGAATCGGCGTGCTTATTCTTTTAACTCTTGTTGAAATGTTTAACGTTAATATTCCTAACTATAACGAATGTTTCTATTTCGTTGTATATTTCTATTACGCCCATTTATGGCTATTAAGATATTCTTTTATTTAGAAAATTTTGTCTATTTCTCTGATAAATTGAGAGTCACCGTTGGTGACTAGCTAATATCCTTTAGATATTACCATAGTCTAGGGTTTACCATCGCCATTTTCATTATTATTGTTATCCATACCAGATTTGTGCGAAGGTCAATTTAACCGTAATTGTTTAAATTGTTTGTTCGGCCATTTGTGAACATAGGGAGGCGTCCCGTTATTTTGTATTATTATTACTCTTTGGTCAGTGTGAATGAATACAGCGCTTAACTTTGGGCTTGCCTCACTCTCTCATAGAGCCTTTTGTCATTTTGTTGAATAAAAATAAAACTCTCTTGTAACCAACCTTTCTGTTATTTATGGGTATAATAATACATAAACAATAATTTCAATAAAATGTTTTTTATTTTTTAAACATGAGCGTAATATTACGGGTTGTATGACGTCATCAACTATAACCAAGCAAAGCAGACATCTTATAAATACTTTCTTATATCAAGAAAAATTTGTATACACAAATTAATTTATTAGAGTTTTTAATACTCAAATTAATATTAATATAATATTTCCTTATAATAATGTGATTTAGCAGAACCTTAAAATTTGAGATTTTCACGAAACTATTAATATTTATGTTTTTGGCTTCAAATCTTATAAACTAAACATATATTATTACTAAACACGTATAGATCTTAAATAGAATAGAATAAAATAACTATCAAAAGTAATAATAAGTAATATAATTTCTTACATACCTATTACTAGCACATTCATATTGTAAAATCGTGAATAATTTTGGGAAGTACTTGTTAAAATAATATGTAAATTTTATATTTGTCTCATTTATAACCATTTATGAGCGTTGCATACGAAGGTATCATTATCAACGACTTAAAATTTATCTATGATCTGTTTTCATATTAACAGTATTATTTTATTATTATAATTATTAATATATTTTATATAGGCTCATTTTAAAATATGTATACATTAACAAACTATTGTATATATTATAATACATTGTAAACATTGCTAGGATAATCAAGTCTCGCTGATTAAGGTGGACCGAACATGCAGTGTTAATAACAGAATCTAGAACCATGTTCAGGGGTATTGACTGGCAAGCCCAATGGTAAGATACCTTTGGGAGGACCTAGATACAGATGGGAGGATAACATTAGAATTGACCTGAAAGAGAGAGGGTGTAATGAGGTGGACTGGATAGAACTAGCTCAAGATAGGGACAAGGTGTAATAAAGGGGATTGGATAGAACTAGGGGGTCGTCCATAAACCATGTAACGCTTTTTTCTTACCTTTTTAGCCCCCACCCCCCCTCCCCCATGAAACATCATGTAGACATTTAGCCTAGCCACTCCTCCCCCAAATTTGTGCTACGTAACTTTTCTCACCAAGAATGAATGTCATTTATTCATAGGGAAGTTTAGTGATACTAAATGAGGTATTCAGATTTAATATTTCTTAAAATCAATTTTAAATCCAGATTATAAATTATTTCAGAGAATATTATTATTTATACAGACATAAAGATGTCGAGCTCTAATTCCACAAGCTCATGAGGAAAAACCTCTGCTATGAATGTCAGTTTTGAGATCTGAAGAGCCAGAAGGCATTACTATGTGCTTACGAGGATGGTCCTTTCTGTAGTGGCGCAACATGATGATATTAAAAAAAAAGTGCCCACTTCCGGTGCGTGACATTGGGGGAAGACATATTTCTTAGTATTGTGCACTTTTTTATCGTAATATTATAATCATATAGAGAGCTATTCAAACAATTCCAGGCATACAACTTTTCTTAATTATATTTTGGATTAATCTACAATTTTACTTTAATTAACTTAACAATTCTTAGACTCGTATTTCGTTTCAACATCGATCCTGTAGCCTGGTTTCACACTCTAAAAAGACTAGATAACCAATGAATTGGAGATCGGAGTTCAAATATCTGTCGGGTGTACTCAGAGTGGCTTTTTCCTAAATGGTTTGATAATCTCTCTCCACGTTAATGAGGGCAGATTATATATACAATTCTACCTTCCTTACTTCTGCTCCATTTTATGAATATAATAAAAATTAACTAGAATAACTACAATTTGACTATACCACCCTATAAAATGTAAATTAAAAAGTAGAATTTTAAAGAAAATCTACCATGATTTTTATGGAGGGAGAGTGGGAAGCCATTTAGTAAAAGCAACCCTCAGTAGATCTGACTGGTAATTGAATCCAATCTCCCCAACATCGGCCATCTAGTCTACTGAGAGAATGACAATTTAGACATTGCGGCTACCGTAGCGTGTATTTATATACATACAAAATAATTTATCAGAAGGGAAAAGCTATAGGCTTAATTTCTCCTACCTTTTGAAAATAATTAATGATATTTGAAGCTTTACTTTTCATAATATGCTGCTGGTATGAAGAAATAAAAATATTGATGAACAACTCTCAAACTTACCTTGAAATAAATTATGTAATTTTTCTTCGTTCAATTTCACTACATCTTTTTGAGACTCTTCCACTGTTTTGTTTTTTTAGATATAGCTTCTTATACGCAAACAATGAACATGTCTCCTCGTTTTGAAGAAATTATTTTCGTTTTTGTAAAACACGAGTGATTATTCAGAGCCTATGTAAAAAAATGTGCAGTAGGAATCCAAATTACATTCAAACTCAACTATACTTATAAATCAAGGCCACTTTGAATGACAGCTGTTATCCAACTAAAAGCACGTGAGGGGGTCAGTAGATTTGACAAATTTAAACAAGTGCGGCGAGTATAAACATGTCACTTCATGCGCATGAAAATATGTGTTTTCGAATGTACTTGGCGTCCATAGTCTAGGCCAGACAATAACACTTAAGCGAATTCGAAATGTTGATAAACAAAAAGTAAGTACTAAACTTACATTTTCAAAGCCAGAGATATTCGGAAGTTATCTATAAGTATGTTTATCAAAGTTAAACACATGAACAATAATAATATTTCTAAACATATCGAATTTGAGTATAATATTTATATTACTTAACACTTTTATGTACCCCACCTTCCCCCATGTAACAGCATGTAAGCTTTAGAGCTCACCCCCCACCCTCAAAGCGTTACGTGGTTTATGGACGACCACTAGCCAAAGATAGGGATAGGGAGAAATGTGATGACTGGATATAGCTAGTTCAAGATAGGGGTAGGGTGTAGTCCTAATGAGGTGTACTGGATTGAGATAACTCAAGATAGGGGTAGAGTGTAATGAGTAAATTATGGATACCAAAATTTAATCAAAATAGTTTGAATGGGTTTTGATCAAATCGATTTTATTATTTTATGCCTTTTAGTAAATAACCACTAATTTTAGGGTTAGATATCTAATTTCAAAAATCCTTCGGGGAACCTTATTAAGACCCAAATACAAGGTCTTAAACCGTTCGGTAAAATGATTTCGGTTATAGGCCGACATACAGACGGCATCACAAAAACATCTTTTTTTTGTTTCAGTGAATCATGAAACATCGATATTTATCAAAATATAGAGATCGAATTTTTTGAAGATCACAATACTTTATATCTCCGAGGGGTAAAGAGAAAGTAAAATTAGAATCAGCTTACTTTTGACCTAATAGCATAAAATGCTACCAACTACTTTAGTGAAAATAAAGTTGATAATTCTATAGTTCTGCAATTTACACTAATCACAAACAAGGAAGATTTATAGTTATTAATGGCTAGCCAAATTAATCACTCTACTCGGTACCCTCAATACCACAATAATGTTTCCTTTTTGTTCACACTTTATACATTGGTGCCTTTCTATCCCATTGGCTTAGTTCTTTGAAACGTCATCAGTCTCAGATTGAAAACTCAGCCTCTAGCGAGAATCCATCACTCATTAACATACAAACTCACAGCATGATATCAAACGTCTCAAAACTAGGATTTTAGTTTATTTACAACATACGCCCGTCAATTTTCCGTTTTAATTCGTATATCATCAGCTACCTCAATAAGAGCAGTACATGTGTCATGGGTGGACCGGTAGCCTGATTAGTAAACAGAGAAATTGTGACTATATATATATATATATAAAGTATGTGAGTCTGTATGTGAGGCAAATATTCTATACATAATATGTGTACCTGTATGAGAAGGCAGAGGACAGGGCGCATTTGCGGTCTAAGTTCACTGACTGCTTCTGATTGCATAAAAGGTTGTCGCCCTTTTAAAAAGGTTTAAATAAACTGATCCATATACACAATTATATGGGAGTAAGATATTACTAAAATTTGTTTCGACTAATGAGTTAAGAGACCTGACATGGCAACAAGTATTTTAATAAATGGTCAAATGGGAATTTCCCCAATTCATAGAAAGACAAATAGGCTAATGCCTAAAAATATATTTACATGTAATTGTATTTGTTTGTTATTTTTTGAATTGAATCTGGTGGGATGATTAGTTATAGGATAGTATGATTTATAGTGAACATACATTTTTGTGGAGAAATAGTGGGAAATTATTCACACCTGACCAAGATACGAGCACAAGACCAAGTAAGGTTGACTCTTCCCCAATCTATGTTATAATATAATGTGCTCTTCCCTCATTCGCTCTCTGTGAACGTCCATCAGCTACGGCCAGCACTGTGGTGAGGGGAATACAAACTATAATCACCATCAACCGGTCCTAAGTATATAATCGTCCAACTGAAATTATTTAAAAAAAAATTCGTTCTTAAATAAATTATTGTTTTTAATTGTTGTTTGTACAGAAATTTTATAACCATGTCAAATTAAAACCGATTTTTTTAAATAATATTTTTACATTATTTTAAACACATTGTTAGCATAACATTTTCATGTATACTCTTTGAACAAAAAAAAAACATATTACAAGGGGAGGAGAATGGAATCACTAAACAAATAGTTTCTTTTCGCATTATATCCCAAAAGTATTTTTTTTATTTCACAGCGTGTGGCTTCACAACAATATTATCACGTAGTGACCCTCGCACAGTAGAGCAAATAACGTGGAACTTCGCGTCCTTTATTTCCATTGCGCATGCTCCGAAGAGGGTTTGAAGTACCCATACGCTTTCCGAACAAACATCATGAAAAATAGGACAGGTCAAGCAAGGGCACCTGTATGGAACAAAATGAAAACATTGTTTTATTTACTGGAACAGTGTTGTATTTAGTTTTTAGAAATCATATTTTGTGAATGTGTGTTTTAACGCTTTTAAAATACTCCTGGGTGTATCAATATAATTGAAATACTTGTTTATTTTTAAAACACGTCCTTTCTAAAAAAAATACAGTATTTATATTTCTCTCTAAAATGTTACATTTGTCTGGGTAAAGTTTGAAATTTTAGCAAGTTTCTAGAATGTGGAGGCGGAGGGGAGGGGTTGTCAGGGGAGTTCCCTATGAGAATCCATTTATACTGATATATAATTAGATAAACCTTTATTGGATTAATGTG
>CABEEJ010001125.1:116562-179733 GCA_901482245.1 Timema douglasi | reverse complement strand
AAAATTTGGATGCTTATATAAACTATTTAGATTCCTATTTGACTGAATATTCCTCGAAAATTAGATGCCTCTGTAAGCTATTTGATGTGGTCTCCATTAAAAAATATTTTTAAATAATAGATCTTCCTAGAAGCTATTTGGAATGGTCCTCTTCTTGATTTTATTTTAAATCAGATGCTACAAGAAAATATTTAAAGTAATCTTTCACCAAAATTTTTTTTAAATGGAATGCTTTCAGAAACTATTTGGAGTGGTTCTCACTTGAAAATTCTTCAAAATTACACTCATACGGAAATTATAAGGAGTGGTCTTCCCTTAGAAATCTTTGAAATTTGGATGGTCCTAGAGTGCTCCTTGCCTGATTTTTCCTAACAGTTAAATATCTCTTGATTCTAGAGGTTATTCTAAGTGTTCGTCTTTGTTAAATTTTTAGAATTTGAATAAATCTCTAAGTCGTTTTGATAATTATTCAAGGGCCTCTCTCAGCTTCATATTCAATATCAGATCATTTGAAATATATCTGGACGAGAGAAAATATATATCAAGGGAGGCAGATTTTTTCCAGGGGGCAACGCTTCATGCTCCCCCGGTTCAAACACCCCTGATTAGCACCCTGGTTACTATTAACAATTTTAATTTTCACACAAGCTACATAATAGCGACTCCCCCCAGGACAGCTATCATGTCCCCGACGACTACTACTAGGTCAAATACAGTATATAATATTTATACTTTTTTATCCAAGATGTTTCAAGCAACTCTAGGCAATGCAGGGTATTTTTGAGGAAACTATAGGCCTAGCTATATTTCTTCAACTTCTTTCAACACTTTTAAGTCTTATTTACATTTGTAAGTGCATATTTAACGTGTATATAAGGCATACACATTAAAGCCTTAGTTATACAGAATTTTTCGGAGCAATGTGAGAGTGGTGAGTCCCCTTTCTCACAGGGCCTTCCCCCCACCAACTAAATTGATACATCCCTCTAAATCACACATAGTTCGCACTCACTAACCTGCCATGTGCAATTGTGTAATGTTATACTCGTATGCTGTATGCGTGCCCCTACCCTTTCGTATATTTTAAACTCAAAATTAGACTTCAATAAACCTGATACACATATAAGCTTTTAACAGGTCGTCTTTGATTATTGTTTATCTATTTATCTTTGCGCTACCATTCCAATACCATGGTTAGACAAAGCTTGTTTATGTTTCTTTAGCACCACATCTCACACCTTGAGGCGGTTTTGTATATTACCAATTTTAACAGCAAAATATCAAAAAGAACAATTTGGCGTTTTTTAAAAGGGTATTTTTTTTAAATATGAAATTGGACTGTAAACTTTATCAAGGCCATAGATCATACAAAATGATATATTAAAATGCACTTATCGCAACGTACCATTCTCAAGGCCTGAAGGGTGAGCACTGCCATGGTGACAGGAATCATCCTTCAAAAAACGAAACAACCATGGATGAAATAAACAGTAAAAGGTAGAGACTTAAGTTCCCATCAATATAACTAATCTCCAATCGGCCATTTTGTGTTAGTTTTTTGGTTTATTTGCGTGTCTTTCTATCTGTTCAGGTTATACACATATACTAGAACTATAATAATGTGCTAGGGATGAGAAAGGGGGCATTTTAGAAGTAATATAGCCACATTTACGTGGAAGGTGCGTGGGAAATCATTTAGGGATAACCACTCTTAGTAGATCCGACTGGAATTAAAACCCTGATCCCTCCGCGTCATCCTCAAGACAGTCTAAACCTAGAGTCACGCCTTAGACCGTTCGGCCACTGAAGCGGGTTCCTGAATAATTATTGGTCTCAATTTCAAAATTTATCTACATCAGATTAATATGATGCCTCAAAAATAAAAAAAATAATTGGTTTTAGATATACCCGCTCTGCTGTGGAGGATGAAATCATCCAAAATCGATGTAGGCCTATTGCGAGATTTATTACTATTATTACTATTATTATTATTATTATTATTACTGCCCCTTCATCTTATTTCGGACCGTAATGCCACGTCTCTGCAAAGTAGCCCCAGCATCATTTGTAATGTTTTACTTTTCGTTGACTTGAACATAACCAAAGTAACGAAAGGTTATATATAACTGACATTTTAACAATGAAAGTAAAGCTTTGTGCAAACAGGTCTAAAGATCGAGGTCGACCTTTTCTATCAGCACAAAACGTTGCGTGTATTGTTCAGTAGTACTGAGAAGATCTTCTCTGGGATTCAGGCGGGAGAAAGATTTACAAGATGGAGGCCCATTTCCACGTTTCACACGATAGTGATGATGAAGCTACTTGTAAAGAAAAGAAAGGTAGGTGAATGTAGTTTAAATTATTTGTCTAGTAAAAACCAAACTACATGCCTCTATGAACCTTAAAATAGTTTTAATCCTTAACGACGTTGCCTACTTGTTGGATTCGTAGCTATCAACGAAGCGAATTGCATCTTAATTTGATGAACTTAGACACTCTAAGGACTATAAACATTATACCTCAACGTGCAAAACATAAAAGGAAGGAAGAAAATGAGTAATTCACCCCGTGAGGTCTCTTGTTTATAGGCTGATATCACAGTCCCTCTTCCACTGTCGAGTATATACACTCACTCTACTATTTGCTTCTGGACAACATTGACTTGAATTCCTAAATACACATTTTCTTCTTTCCTATTCTAGATAGATATATGTTTCTAAGAATCTTTTGATTTACATCATGGCCATTTTTGTGAATAAACCTAAGTAGCCTAAGTTGTAGGCCTAGACGATTTTAAAAAAATCTAAAAACTACTTTAAAATAAAAAGATATCTTTGTGATTAAGAATTACTATTATTAGAATTATTAAAGAAATTGTGGTTTTTGTTTTAATGTTATATAATATATTATATGGTATTGAAATTATATATTAATTCATCAATATATAATTCCAATGTTATATATTAATTAATATAATATATAATATAATGTAATCAACACGGTCTAAATTGAGGCGTGTGTTTGTTTAACATTCGCTATGTTCTGGATCGTGAATGACAAAACAAGTATTACAAGGTGCTTAGATTAACTAGTAAACAAATATAATAACAAAAACAGTGTGTCAGCATTCCTTACGGTAAATCAGGCCCGAAGCAAGGATAGATACAGTAGCCCCATGGCTTCTTTGGTGCTGACTGACAGCTCACAGCTGACAGCATAAACAGTGTGTCAGCATTCCTTATGGTAAATCATACCCGAAGCAAGGATAGATACAGTAGCCCCATGGCTTCTTTGGTGCTGACTGACAGCTCACAGCTGACAACATAAACAGTGTGTCAGCATTCCTTAAGGTAAATCAGACCCGAAGCAAGGATAGATACAGTAGCCCCACGGCTTCTTTGGTGCTGACTGACAGCTCACAGCTGACAACATAAACAGTGTGTCAGCATTCCTTATGGTAAATCAGACCCGAAGCAAGGATAGATACAGTAGCCCCACGGCTTCTTTGGTGCTGACTGACAGCTCACACCTGACAACATAAACAGTGTGTCAGCATTCCTTACGGTAAATCAGGCCCTAAGCAAGGATAGATACAGTAGCCCCACGGCTTCGGCTTCTTTGGTGCTGACTGACAGCTAACAGCTGACAGCATAAACAGTGTGTCAGCATTCCTTACGGTAAATCAGGCCCTAAGCAAGGATAAATACAGTAGCCCCACGGCTTCTTTGGTGCTGACTGACAGCTAACAGCTGACAGCATAAACAGTGTGTCAGCATTCCTTACGGTAAATCAGGCCCTAAGCAAGGATATATACAGTAGCCCCACGGCTTCTTTGGTGCTGACTGACAGCTCACAGCTGACAACATAAACAGTGTGTCAGCATTCCTTATGGTAAATCAGTCCCGAAGCAAGGATAGATACAGTAGCCTCACGGCTTCTTTGGTGCTGACTGACAGCTCACAGCTGACAGCTAAAAGCTTTTAAAAGTTAAAAAGACCAAAACTATGTATCCCTACGCCGAGCCATATGATCTGCAAAAACATGTGTTTAGCAGCTGTCACTTCTGACGTTCAAAATTTAGGTATTAACCTAAATGTTAGCTGTCAGAAGTCAGCTGTGAGCTGTCAGTCAGCACCAAAGAAGCCATGGGGCTACTGTAGTAGTGTTTCCAGGCTAACAGGGCTGACTAATCACCATCGAGTCTAGGGGGTCATTCTGCGCGTTTTTGGGGCTACTTGGATTAGGACACCAGATCATCAGTACATGTATTGAAGAGCTACCATTGAGCCCAGGGTACCGGGGTTCATAAACCGTATAGGATTACTTAGAGTTCAGTCGGGCCATTGGTTAAGAATTCCTTGCTATGCTTCGTTATTTTACGAGCTCCTAATTATTTCCATTAAGATATTTCATATCTTTTAATGTTCCATATCAACATCACATTTTGTAAAATAACATAGTAGTACAATAAAAACGCATAAAGACCCAAACCGAACATCAGTTATGAACCTACACGATCATAACCCATTCATTTCCCCCAAACTAGGCCGCGACCCATCCTGACAACCTAGGCCAACTTGGACGAGGATGTGACACTTGGTCACAATACATTACATACATACGGTATTTTAATATTAATGAACATCCAACTCCAATGTATTAATATTAATTTATTAATATCTAATTCCAATCTTAAATATAACAAAAAACAATTACGGTTTTTATTTCAGTGTTTCGTAGAATATATATGATAACACTTGAACTAGAAATTAATTAATTGTATTTTAAATTAGTTAATGTATATAATATATAACACTGAAAAAAAATCGCAAATAATTATAAAAATAATTATGTATTGACACAAATAATTATTTTTTTATTTCTAAAGAGTTTTTAGAATTTTTTAATTCTCATGTGTTGATTTAATTATCGGTTTAGAAAATTGCACCTAAGCTACCTCAAATAAACACAGTGTGATACAATGGCACAACCAGATATGCATTTGGTGTAAGGGGTGGGTAGCCAGAATGCAATTTCGGAGGGCGAGGGGATTTTACGGACCCCACACATCCTAAAAACTGGAGTAAAAAAGAAAGACATATAAACATTAAAAACCAATAGAAGATATTTAGAGTTTTATTTCTCCACCTGTAATAGGTATTTACAACAAAAATAGGTCAAATTGCTTAAATCTTACTTTACTCTTTGGTAAAGATTAAAGAAGATACTGGATAACTTAACCTGTTAATAATAACAGCTAAAAAATATATATATGAGTATTTTGACATATTTTCTATCTATAAATTAGCGAATTTTTTGTTTAGAATATAAACAAGGAAGCGTTTATTAAAATTTAATATAAGCACGGCCGTGTTTGCATTGTATCGAAGATATTATTTTTGTGCATTTTCCAATTGTGAATTTCAGAGGCACTTTTAATTTGCACAACGATATATCTTTTGAATATCAAGTCATAAGATTGGTCTTAAAATGTAGCGAATACTATTTTATTTTTATTATTATTATCATCGCAAAAGCTTATATTAACATTTTCATGGTCTAAGTGGTGGTGGTGGTGTTGATGGTGTTGGGAGATGTCCTGTTCCCCCTCCCCCTTCCCCCCTCGGGTTCGCGATTGGCGTGATAAACAAAATCTTTGGATTGTTTATATGATATTGTTCCAGATGATGTTGATAATCCAGAGATTGCTGATTTTGAAAAGGCTATCTCATTGACTGGTAAGTAGGCTACAAAAAAGACAAACCTCTATAATATTTATGGATAGTTTTTTGCACACTGCTATTTACTGGTTATTATTAATATAATTATTTCAGACACTTTCAGACATCGTATACACAATGTGTATATTTACAGGCTTCCATTTAAAACAATAATAAAACAAACCCAAATAAATAATTTTGCTGAATGACACCCAATTTTCACAAAAATTGTTCCTACTCTCACAATAGATAATCCTGCCAAATACAGGGTGATCAGGGTTTGATCCCGACCGTGTGCACCGAGGGTTATTTTCCCTGAATGGTTTTCCACTCTTCTTACACGCAAATTAGGGTACACTTACTCTAAATATAACCTACCTAATCCCCCAAAAAAGTGTGACCTGGTGGTCTAGGGGTAAGGTGTTAGACTTCTGTCCGGGGATCAATCTTCGGTCCTGGCACAGATTTATCTGATTACCAAACCCTTCATTCACCTCTGACAATACATCTTGTGAATGTGGGGAATGCCAGGTCTCAACCGTGGTTCGGATCCCACGTTAAACTCTAGGTCCTCCATTTCATCTCACAATCACCCTACCATTACATATTAGCGTAAGTGCGTATAACCTGAATGGCTACTAAGACACGGTGCTAAAAAATAATAATGGTTTTTGGTAGAGGCCCTTCCCTGACTCCCTTCTCCAGATCTTAGGCTGAATGGCAAAGGGAAGGTCCCTGGAGGGACAGCCAAAGTTTGAACGGGACAACCTGGCCGAGGACACTCAGTATTTCTAAAAGGATAGAAAATTAATACAGAAACACAATTGAAACAATCAAAATTTACGAGAAAATTGAAGTGATAATCTCATTAAAAGGTGCCGCCATATCCAAATAGTTGTTTTGTTTCTTCCCACGATGTTGGCTTCGGGCGTAGGTGGACTGGGGTTTGACCCCGGTGGGCATCAACTTTCCCCTCCCCCCCTCAAAGGAAGATTAGGCACTGCTACCTTCCACCACGACTTCCTTTCCAAGGTAGATTAAGTCCAACCTAGCCTATCCTAACCTATCCTAACTTAACCTAACCTCACTCACCCTCTCCCTAAGAGTTAAGTTTACCTCGGACTTTACGAAGAATATACTGAACAGTAGTCTGCTGGCGATTTATTATATTCATTTCCAATGAATACTATACTATGTGTTCCTAATCCATCTGTTTACAATTCATTTTCATCGAATCTACGGTTCCCGATCTAACATTCTCTCACATTATAAATGTTCAATCCTCTTCCACCCTCTGTCCTCTTTCTCATCCTCCTCCCCGTGGAACCAGGGTGGATTACGGCTGACCGTTCCGATAAACAACCTGAACTTGCAGGTGACCGGGGGTTGACTCCCTGGTCTGAAGATGGCAAACGCCATCACTAGTGAGTCTTCCAATGATTCAAGAGCAGTGACAATCTATTGTATACATTAATATCCCTATTTGACTAGTGGCGCCATCTCTTATGATAATTATTACTAACTGTTTTACAATAGCAATATATTTTCAAAATTAAAAACAATCCAGTTCTGAAAGGTTTGCTAAATATTTCTAAAAATAGTTACGTTTTCTTTTTAAATTGTATTAAAATTATTTAATTAACCACTTATTTTATTTAAAATCATTTATTTAAATAATTAACATTCTCGCTAGTTTACATTCCTTGAATTACCTGGCCACCTCTTTGATTTTAATACATGAGGTTTTATTAATATTTTATAGAAAAAAAAGGTTCACCGCGTCTTATTACCCATACGGGTTATTTGCAATTTGAAGATAAAGAGGTTTGAGACTAAGACCACACACTTTAGAGGAAACGTACCTGAATTTGCGGGCAGCGTGAGTGAGAAACCAATGACAAAAAAATATTTAATTTTATTTATTTAAAAAGGTATTATTGACTTATAATATTACCCTCTTCAGTGGCCGCATGGTCTGAGACGCTACCTTCGTAGTAGACTAGATTGGTATTGACGGGGAGATCGAGGTTTGGATCTCGACCGGATGTATTGAGGGGGTCTTTTTCTAAAATTGTTTTCCCCTCTCTCTCCACTTAAATGTGGCTACACTTATCTTTAAATGTAGCTCTCATCCCTAAAGCCATTAGTTCTCATCTTGTATTCCTACACAATATCAACAATATTTTTTTATTTGATATTAAACAGAAAATCCAAAGTAAGGTATTTTAAATTTTTGTATAAATTAAACAGACAAATGTTACATGATAGGTCTCTATATTAATAACTAATATAATATTATATTAAAAGTATTATAATAATTTATACACAATATGGTAGAGCATATAATACATATAATACATTTTACATAATTTGAGTCTGATCATGTTTAAGGAACTCTTGGATTACGTTGTATTTTTTGTAATCTTTTCTAATACGTCACGGGCCACAAAATATAGGCCTACTGCCAATGGTTAACAATTAGACAGGCTTGTTGTAAAGAATAGGCCATCCATTGTATGCGTATAGTTGGCACATAATTTATTTCTCCCCCTAGGCTATGGAAAATACAACTACTTGCTTCTGCTGACAGCCATGATAGGGACCATAGGGCACCAATGTGATTTAAATGGGGTGTCTTTCCTGTTACCCTCAGCAGAATGTGACTTAAACCTCACTCAAAGAGACAAGGGTCTACTAAATGCTGTCATATATATGGGTGAGTAGATCCTATATAATTTTACAGCCACTCACGTAAGTAAATATTGGAAATGTTATAGTCCAATTTTATTAGACAAAGCCTTACCCAAAAGATAAAAAAAGTGACTATATATTATTTTCCCGACCCGTATTAATACGTCAAGTCATGTTATATGCAGTTGCAACTTAAGAAATAGATTATCTATACTTATAAAAGAGTATAATGTTTTAAATTTTGGTCTTAAAAAGATTTTTATCTTCAAAAAGGCCATTTATATGAAGATTGGGATGTACTTGAAAGGCTATAGCATTCTAGTAACATCAATCATCATTCAAAAAAAATTCAAAAAATTTTAATTCTGATATTATTAAACATAGCTATTTTAAAATTAAATTTAGTAAAAACATGCAATTTTATCAAACACTATACGAGTGAATCAATTTTAAGAAGAATTACTATTACAACCAGATGCTAGATTTTAATTTTTTGGCAATATTTCTTCATTCGTCCACTTTTTAAACAAAGCATTAATAAAACAAGAAGGTTAAAAAAAAGTTATGCAAGTATTGAAAGCCATTAATAAGACATTTATTGAATTATTGTATACTTAAATGTAGGAACTAGGTGTTAGTGAACGGGCAAAGAATTTAAGGAGCAACGAATTTAAATTTCCTTAACAATAAAATGTAAAGCGGTTACTCAGTTAATTTATCATTCCTGATTTCAACATATTTGTTTATCTAAACCTTTCTACATTTTGAAATTTGTTACGATTAAATTCAAATTTAGGCGATATTTTAAGTGTTCACACTGATTTAATAACTAGATATACAAATGTAAGTATTTTTACAAGCAATTAATATATACTTATTATATTACTTTATGCTATGGTGTTATTAAATTTTATTTACAAGAACATTCTTATGAAGATATATTAAACACACTCTAAATTCATCGGAAGCAAAATAATAATACAAATTGATTGCCATGGTGAATCTTTAACCATATTATCTTTGGATTAAATAGTCAAGATAATATATATTTTAGTTACGGCTGGAGCCGCATATAAATATCATATTATTTTAAATGTCACTTGGACCACTGCCAATATTCTGTTCAGTTTCAAACCATACGGCATCAATCATTTCTTGTTGTACGTGGATGGGTAACAAATGCCTCTGCAAGCCAATGATAAAAGGTTTTATTTCAAAATCCAGCGCAATATAAAGTACAACCATAAGAACTTTCAATTACAACAAACTTCCGAAAGAATAACCAGCTAATATAGTATTACGAGCCTACCTAGTCTCCGACTATGTCATATTCAAACTAGGGATGTTCGATTCATGGGCTTTGAATCGATTCTCTGGATCGTTATAGATCAAGAAACCTAGTATCGATTCAGGCAAAAAATCGAGTGCATTGAATATATCTTCCAAATATCGATCTACCGATTCATGTAAATAAAGTTTGCTCTACACTAACCAAAAGAGGCGCACCTAGAAATTTACACCGAGGGGAGGAGTGGGGTCAGCAAAAATGTATTGAGGGGAGGAGTGTGGGAGGCGTCAAAATTGTATCGAGGGGAGGGGGGAAGTGTCAAAATGTATCGAGGGGNCTTCCAAATATCGATCTAACGATTCATGTAAATAAAGTTTGCTCTACACTAACCAAAAGAGGCGCACCTAGAAATTTACACCGAGGGGAGGAGTGGGGGCAGCAAAAATGTATTGAGGGGAGGAGTGTGGGAGGCGTCAAAATTGTATCGAGGGGAGGGAGAAGTGTCAAAATGTACCGAGGGTGGGGGTGGCGTCAAAATGTATTAGGGGGAGGGGGCAGCAAAAGTGTATGACTTATTAAATGCCTCTGGAAATATTTAAATTATTTTTGTGGTAACCACAAAGGGCAGTGATTTAAATAATGTGTGTGGCCTTACATACAATGTACACT
The DNA here is from genome assembly GCA_901482245.1 of Timema douglasi. Classification (NCBI taxonomy): domain Eukaryota; kingdom Metazoa; phylum Arthropoda; class Insecta; order Phasmatodea; family Timematidae; genus Timema; species Timema douglasi. Next base: position 169,365 of record CABEEJ010001125.1, on the reverse strand, counting down.
TTGTTCCTGTTCTGTTTTCCAATTTTTAAATTTAGATGCACTTGTGTGTGGTGGTAGGCCTACTATAATTATTTTTCACATTGAGGAGCACTTTAAATGTTTTACTTGAAGAGAAGAATCAATGCTGGTAGAAAATCATATTTATATGAGGGGAAGAAAGCAGTTAGTAAAATTATGTATTTTTTAAAGGTTTTTGCCCTCCGAATCAAATGGGAGATTGGGGATTTAGGAGCTTCCAGAAGATTCTTAAGAAAATCAGGCTATATATTGGAGACAAACCAGAACCTTAACCTGTAGACCCCAGAGAGGGACGCACTTATTTTCTTTCCTCGGTAGCAGCGAATTAATCTTTCAGAAACTGTGAGTGAAATCAGTACACCTTATTTGTTTGAATTAATTGTTTGAGAACTAGTGATTGTACTAAAACTAAACACACTTGTTGGCATCTGTCTTGAGGAAACCTCACAACTTTTTGTTGGAGGGTGTGTCTCAAAACTTGGGAATCACTAGCTTGGTGGAAGTGTAGATTGTAGGTGTAAGCATTCTATAACTACAAAAACTCTATGGGGAAAATGAGGTTTTTACGAAATACTTTCAAACTATTGACTTTTTGGCCAACACCTCACCATAAATACATCAAAGAATAAAAACGTGATGTGATCATTTACAGAACCTAGACGTGAAAAGTGCAGAACAGTGGATTATTCTCTTCACTTTACTAAATAAAGACAAATAATAACTAATTAGTAGCCCAAGATTGAAAGACTTGGTTTCGAAATTTTCCTAGTACTAATAGTCAACAAAACATTTCCTAAGGCCAACAACAAAATTAAATTTTCCTTAATTGATTTGAAATTTTGATTTCTTTCGATCTTTCGATTCGATCTTTTAGAAATCGCTAGAAAAAGAATCGATACGTGAATCAAATCAAGGCCTTTGAATCGATTCAAAAATTGATTAATCGAGGGTAAAGAATCGATTTTCTAAAAGATCGATCCAAGATCGAACATCCCTAATTCAAACCGACCATACTTGGCGTCGTTAAAAGACCAAACACTCTCTCACACGCACACGCGCATATACCAAATAAATAAATATATAAATATATACAAGCAGAGTAAGTAATATGCTTTTTGGCATATATATCTCTCTTTCTTTATATATATATTTATATGTATATCCCTTTCTTCATGTGTGTGTGCATGTATTCATATATATATATATGCCAAAATCATACTATCTACTATGCTTATATATATATTTGGAGATACACATATATGTGCGTGTGTGTGTGGCTGGTCTTTTAACGACGCCTAATATGGTCAGTGTTGGATAGGTCGGTTTGAATGTGACAGAGTTGGAGACTAGGTATACATATATATGTCATAATTAAAATGGGCTTGGGGAGCTTATGTGCCCCTGTTCACTCGTGCTACTCCCTCGTAACATAGCAGTAGATAACATTTTTTACAAGTAGATTATTCGATCCTTGGAGCTATTGTGTTTTTTTGTGTCCCTTTCTTGCCAAATTCCATCTTGGATTTAGATTTGGACGTATGTTGTATAGGGTACTATTGTATTTATTGTCTGATGAAACTTTTTGTTTATTTACGTAATAAACTATATTTAAATAACCAAGTATTGTGTGTCAACGCTCTTATAATTTGGGGAACCCTCTCCTCAACAAGGTATTATCAATTAGACTCTACTCGCCCTCTCTTCCGTTATTTGTTAGGTGGTCACCTTTCTTTAAACTGTTTATTAAAAAAGTGGTACATCAGCCTGAACATCGTTTTGAGATTCAACCGGATTCTCATCAAAACCGTAAACTGTATTATGTACAGCAAAATTGCTAACAGCATCAACATCGCCAAGCAAATTTTAAAAGTTGTGACTAATTATGGAAGTTAATATAAACCCTTTTAATCATGGACGTTATTGTAAATTCACAGAGCTGCATCGACAAAAACAAAGTGTTACTTTCGTCAAGGAAATAAGTGTTCTATCTGTATTCGTAACATTACTTCAGCATTGGGTTTTCAAACACATATAAACCAATGAAGAACTTTCTTCTGTGGCAAAAAACAAGACATTATTGACAACACACTGTATGGAATTCCCTGGGATAGTCAAGAGGTGAATTATAACTTACTCGAATCCTCATTACCTGGGTCATATTGTTTACTGTTTGCAGAAACCATTTAAATCAAGGGGGCAGAAGAGAAAGTTTCTGCCTACACCAATCGTTAATCAGCATGACAGAGGATGTTCGTCTTTGAAAACCCTTAAATTGGATCCACTCCATAATTAGCGGATCTATGGGGGGAGGGGGGAGAACTATAGGACCAGCCCCTCCCCAGATAACCATAAAATACACAACCTAAAATTAGATATTAAAAAAATAGCTGAATAGTTTTATGATACTATAAATAGAATGGGAATGTTACACAGGCAAATGTATTGGGTTTATTTTGCAAAAAACTGACATATGGGACTTACGAACTCCTGAGTTTCACATACTGATCCCAATTTGTAAATAGAGATTTTACCTACACCAAATTTTGCTAGGAGCAGTACGTGTGTGATGATCCATAAATGAAAGATAGGCTCAAAAAAAGGAAAGCATGCCCTTAACAAGATGTGCGAAACAATATGGGTTGGAAGGCATGAGGTTGTTTTTAAATTTTTGAGCACTCTCCCTTGCTTCCTTATAGTTTTGGAAACTATCACTCATTCACCTGAAGATAGAAGAAGTACACTATCATCAGATTTCCTCGTAAGTGTGGTTGTTTTGGCTGACGTTTTGGAACTAGCTGACCTTGGCTTGGAAGTTACAGTTAGATAACACGGATGTACTCAAACCAATGCACCTTGTTGAAGTGACATCGACAGGTTTCCAAGAGAAACGTAACCAAACAATGATTCAATCAAACAACTTTTCAAAAAGTCAAAACATTTGGCAATGGAAATCGAGACAGAAATAAGTAAACCTAGAACGATCCTCCCCAAACCCCCGCCCCCTAACTTTCAATCATAATCAAGTGGGTCACTTGAAGATTACTATCGTATTGAAGTGTAACTTACTTTTTCTGAACTACATAATCGACGAACTTTCCTCCATATTTCCAAAATAACAGCTACAGAGAGTTGGAGAGCTTCAAAAGCTATTGTCACCATAATTCATTGACGGTTTTGAAGATGTATTTCTGCAAGGAGCTGGACTTTACAAGGGTAATTTGCCTTGTTTCTCAGCTCTGAAATAAGAGCTATAAACCTGGAAGTGGATGTTGAAATCAAACTCTTCAGAAAAGTTTCCTTCTAAAGGCTACAAAACAGCTTCCACCCTACCATAGGAGTTATCTTTCAACTCTTGCGTCCATTGCCTGTCACAACAAGCACAGTGGAGCGCTCCTTTATGTCCCTGCGTCGTCGTAAGACCTAACTACGCTATACAGTGACATAATATCTCCTAAATGGGTTGGCTTTGCCGCAAATACACCAGGACAGCGCGTCCACAATGAAGTCTGAAGAAGTTTTGGACAACTTTGCTAGAAAACACAAAAGAAAACATTATGTAACATTCTTTTGAAATACAAAACAAAACTTTTCTTGTTTTATTTTTAAAATGTGCCTTTTTCGTTCATATATTGTCCAAGGATTAATATGATATATGCTTTATCTTGTCTCCACACACACCACAACTGACCTATCCATTGTTGGTGGCGTTACTTGCAATATTACAGACAGTGTAATGTAGTAAAATGATACTGAGTAAAGGAATACAATGAATATATGTAAGATTTGATTGAATTAACTGAAAAATACAAGTGAATCCAGCTCAATTTTAAACATATTTATTATTTTAAATCTCATTTCCTTGAGCCCAGGATGATCTCAAGTCGCAACTTATAAGGCTTAAATTTTACAATATTTCTCGGAGAATGTTTACCCCCACCCCACTGGAGAGAATTCCAACCTACCCTCAGTGCCCCCAGGAAAAGATTATGGATCTGCCCCTGCACCCACGTATGACACACAGTTCAGTATGGAAGTTCTTCTAGGCCGCCATCATTTGGGGACTTCGAGACTGGCTGATCGAAGATATACATGCACATCATGCGCTGAGAACAATTCCTTGCTTCCACTTTGTACGTTCGGGTGTTTTCCCTGCTGATCAATAGCGTGACCTACCAGCCTCATCATCAACACCTGATTTATAGAGGTGGAAATTAACGAGGAAAGGGGTGAAAGAAAAGTGGAGACAATACCACCCCGCTAGTAACCCGTTATTTTTGCAATGACCTTGACCAAACATTTCCTTCTTCCTCATGCGACATCTCCATTCTATTTTTTCTCACTTGTTTTTCTTATACAATTGTCGTTACTCGGGGTAAATCCCGATTTGTCTTGAACAAAATTCGATATATAGAAACGGGTTTTCATTGTAATTTCACAGTGATTCACCAAAACTTAGATACATAGCTAATTTCGATATAAGGAAGTTCGATGTATGGAGGTTCTACTATATTTGTATTTAAAAAAATAAATGTTTGAATCTAAATTTCTTCTAGAGTCTGTTGATCCCGAATCTTCTCGAATATTTCTCGAGTCAATGGACCTATTCCCATTTTAAGCTATATCTTAAATAGGTACATGTTCTTATCAGCATCGAGATGTAATTTGTTATTTTACCACTTGAATTTGTTATTCCTCTTTACAATATCGCTAATGTTGCTAAACGTTTGTTTTCAGGCATGATATCCAGCGCCTTCATGTGGGGATTTATATCTGACACTTTTGGTCGTCGCATTCCGATAACAGTAGCATATTTCTTAGATGCGATTCTGAATATTTGCTCAAGTTTTGCGCCGTCATTCTGGGTGCTGCTAGTAGTTAAATTCTGTACAGGATTTGTGTAAGTTTATATAATTGATCAAACTCACTTTAACTACATAACAAGTCCACTTCGGTGGCCGTATGGTCTAAGGCGTTACTCTTGCAGTGGACTAGACTACTGATGATGGAGAGGTTGAAGTTATAATTTCAGTCGTGTTTACTGAGGGTGGTATTCCACTTTCTTTCTATCTTTGCGAATGCGGATAAACTTCCTTTAAACATGGCCTTTCTAATCCCTAAAAAATAGCATAATTATTAAATAAGCGTATAGCCCGAACGGGTAGTAAGACGTTGTGCTAATAAAACCCACATAGCTTTTACAAGGAAGAAGGTATACAGGAAACCACACAACATGTTTTTTACAATGAAAAGACTAAAGCCTTATTCACAATATAAGTCACATCAACGTAACGTCACGTACTGACATCGTCATATCAAAATAATATTCAATAGATTTTATTAGGAAGCATTCATACTGAGCGGAAATGTAACGGACCGTCATTGGCGGAAAACGTTACACGCTCAAACTGCGTGAAATTGGGTTAAGTCAGTGCACTCTTACCGTTAGTTTGCTCTGTGCCTTTTGCAAAACCTTCAAGGGAAATCATGTGTAGGAACCATTAAAAAAAACTATTTTTTATTAAAACTTGATTTAATAATTTTGTTTAGATCAAAACATTTTTTTTTCAATTTAAAAAATATAATTTTAAAGGTATTTTAATTGATTAAATTAGATGTATCACATTTTCCAAACCTATTAACGGCAAATGTTCAATTTTTTATATTTGACTTAATGGAGTATGGAAGGGGATACGAGAAAAGGCCAATGTTTTTTTTTCCGTTTTATGGCATTTTTATATTATGTGCAGATGGTTATTATGTAATGCATGTGGGACACAATTATTTTCTTTTAACTGCGAGTGATAATGTGATATTGAGTGTGTTCAATATTACAGACTTGTTGATATCCTAAAAATGTTGGTCTGAGCAGAACGCACAGGTAATTGGGAACCCAATTTATTCTGTATTCATAGCATGCTACCTTTCTTTCATGCTACTGGTCATTTTAATTATGATAAACATGCCCAAATTTAACTTAAGCAAATGCTTTCTCATGAAAATGTTCTGCCACCAGAATAATTCAAAAGGTTTACTGCAGAAGGCTATTTTACAATTATAAAAACTAACAAATTTTGGTCTGGCACATGGTCAGATATGAAAACTGAGCAATCACTAATGCGAAACATGACATCTATTGGTGGTTTGACGCATGGGCAAGGCTTGTCCAGTGCTACTCTTATGAGGTGGGTCCATGCAATGGTAACCACATCAAAAGTAGTTGATGTGATAGAGGCTTTCACTGGAGTCGCCACATTAACTTGAGAACGTGTTGAACTACGTAGGTACATCCCGCCAAAGCCAGAATATAACCGACACACAGAAAATTACTGACTGCGTACAGCTCCCTAGAGTGATAATCACAGTTGCGCGTATCGATTTCAAATAGTTTTGCAGCTACAAAGATTGTTAATGGTGACAGCTCTTAGGCCACGTTAGGAAATTCTTTCAGTAATTATCACTTGAAGCGAAAGGAAAGTGTGAAGTTCCTAATTACGGCTACTCGGGTAATTTGCAATCAAGATAATACCTTGCATGTGAATCTAATGTAGCTCTTTTCACAGAATGCTGTGCATTATTAGCAGTGATTAAGATTTGGCAGACTATCTTTCTTACGAACTTGCCTCAAGATCACCTATTCTATTCTAGCACTTCTGAAACCTCTGGAATCATAAGCAGCCCCTACATAAGAGCTTAACACCCCATCGGAGTCTTACACCACAGATGGAAGCTTTTTAATGCATCGTGTAATATGGGCAAAGAATGATAGGAGGATACGATGATATGAGGAAATAATAAAAAAGAATGTATATTTAATCAAACGGCACTACTCAGCACCACAAATTACTGTTGTCTTTGACAGATATGTTCAGCCATCTACTATGGATATTGAATATGAGTGGTGGGCTGCAACAAAAATTTCAGCTGATGTAGTCTTTGATGAACATGCAGTATCCTTCACCTCACAAAACGAGTTTCTTGCTAACAACAACAACAACAACAACAAAAAGTTCCAGATGATAAACCACCTTTAAACACACCTCTCTTCAAATTGTATTTTGTTGCTTCAAGCTGTGGACAGTACTTGATAGTTGGTACTGCAATCAATGCCTCCAAACCATCAGCTATATCTGAAAATGAAACAGATTTACTTGTGCTACGCATTACTCTTGCAGCAATAGATGAAGATGTACAGATGTTAATACCTAGATTCCACAATTTACAACAAAAAATTCTCAGCAGCAAGACTTTGCAAGAGGCTCTGGGTGATTTATCTGCATTTCTGCTCTTCCTACATCATGTTGACAGTAGCTTACAACTAGCATGACTTCCTCCAACATCTGAAGCCATGTGACAGAACCCATATATAGTATATAATCAAGTACAGTTTTGGAAAGGAGTGCATTTGAATCTCACATACTGGGGATGGATGCTGCAAAATAGTTGATAAACGCCAAATCTATCATTGCGTGATTCTGCTCCTGGAAAGTTACTGAAGATGATAAAAACTGTAAAAGTGGATATCAAAGGAAAACTTGCGAGTACTGTAAAATTGACATAAATTGTTCAATTATGTGGGGCTACTATACCGGGCGTGGATTTTGTAACTGGGACCAAGTACTAAAGGAAGAAGATGAGGGTATAGAAGACCAATTTATACATGAAACAAGTGTAGAATATTCTCCAGGTAACCAGTGACACGCCGCTGCAAGATGTAGCGGATCTACATTCATCGGACTGCAGATTTTGGGCACCTACTGCAATGGTTTCAAGTACTGCATGGTTACCAGTTTTACCTGCTATGAAACATGATTCTCTCTATACCATACACTCAATCATATTAGGGTCAGTAGTGCTTACATTCACATTAAAAAAAAATTACATGAGGTTTCAGTTCTAAAGGAAAATATTATATTTGCTAATAAGTTTAAAACGCATATGTATTTTTCTTTTATATTGAAGGACAGCATATCTAATGATGAAGGGAATAAAAATACAGTGCTACGTCACATGTTTTTTTTCTTAAAAGAGCCAATATTGTAATTAAAAACCACATTGTGGTGTTTCATGCTAAAAGTATTTTTTTCTTTTGTATTCAGTTTGTTGGAAAATAAAATTTTAGCTATGTCAAATTTCGAATAACTAAATAAAAGGATGAAACTTTAGAGATATGTTATAATGGTGCTCACGGACACACATTGCCCATTAGTATTACATATCAACTCCATCAAGAGCTTTTAAATACTGGCACTACAAGAAAATATCTTACCCATTTTCAGTTCTAAGTATATTATAAATTCACGTTTAATGGTGGTAAATTGCCTTCGAAAAAATTGATACTTAATGCAAATGGAGAATATGTATTTTTATTACGATTATAACAACTCTCTTGACTTTAATAATTTTATATAGTCAATCACAAATGAGAGTTATTTAATTTGATTTTGCAACAAACTGACTGAGTAAAAACAAATGTATCTAGAAAATATTAGCTCCCACAAAAATAATGTCAGATACCTACCTTTATTGTGTAAAATATTACAATAAATAAAAAAAGTAACTAAGTGTTTTTCTCTTCAGAGATAAACTAACAGCGAAAATGGTGAAAAATCACATTTTGACCACCATTTTCCAAGCTCCCCAAGAGTGATTTTCTGGGTCCGAGTTTGTAGGGGCCCTCCAATTTTAAGCTTATTATTTTGAATGTCTGGGTCAAAACCTAACTGTCCTGCACTATAGATCAAGTGCCGGGGGGTGGGGGGGGGGGACCACCGACATTCCACCCCGCGCTGTGCCACTCTGCTCTAACGTGGTCTGGAGGTGACATCACCAAAGCCCGAACCAAATCTAATCTAGTACCACAAACAAAACAGTACACCATATACATATACATATAAAATGTACCTAAAAATGGAAAGAGTCTTTCTATCAGGAGATGAGCCAATACATATTAAATATTCTGGGCTGGCGTAACCGGGATTAAACACGCGCATTTGCTCAGGATGCCAGAATATGATATATTATGACTACGATCGAAATATTATATTCAGACAGAACCTGAGTCGACTGTCTGTAATCACCAGTAAATCATATCATAGTAGGAAGGGCAGAGTGCCTAGCCTTTCTCAAGAACTATATTTTGGTGCTGTGCTTGGATTGACTTGTTAGTTTTTGTCTGCAATCCTCACAGTTTTGTATTGACTTACTTTGGATTCACACGTTGATTGAAAAACAAGAGCAGAACTGAAATGTGATCACGTGACAAGAACTAAGCCATCACACGAAATTAACGTGAACAGCTCTGAGCGCTTTGTTCTAGTGCAAGAACAAACTTCAGCTTTGTACGCATTGGTCCATCAAATGTGCTTGGGAGAGCCAATAAAATGTCCAAACCAACCGACTAAATCAGTGCACATGAGCGACAAAGCTAGATATAAAAATATATCTGTGTTTACTGTTGTTGTGAGGCTATTAATTGAAAAAGTTCGTTAAATTAAAAGAGGGTGTGGCATACTTGCTTTAATTGATTTCAAGACGAAACGTAATAGTATGAAAACATACACGGTGTCATTAATCTTGACGAGCTTTTAATCTACTCGAAACTAAATTACGCTGACAATAATCTGTTCCTAGTTTGTCTTGCAAAGGATTATGGGTAAAAATACATTTATTCTACCGTGTGAATTGCTGCACCACTCGGAAAGATTCTCTTCGCTATGTGTAAGTCAAGCTTTACCCTTAACCAATATACCAGATTACAAAAACTTAAGTTAGTGAGTTACTTTAGAGATAAACACTGGAAAAATTCGGCCTGGTTGAGTTTGTAATGATTTCAATAGAACGTGAATACCCAAGAGTCTTGGCTCCGTGCATTAATTTTCCACTGTATTGACCAGAATTCATCCCGTTCTCAACGTCGTTCATAACTCATAGTTTAAGGCAGGATCTATGATGGAGGGGTGATCTCGTCAACCAATTTGAGTTCTCGGAAACATAGCCTCCTGTGACTAGCGGGGTTCGGCATCTATGACAAGCCAGGGGTCCCGGGGTTTGAATCACGTTTTCTGGTGCCATTTCGTAACTATATTAAAATGAATTGCTGTAAACGGCAATCATGAACGAACAATAATAGAAAATGATTTTGCCGCTCTTAAGGTATGAAAAATGTATATTTGTTAACAGCGTTGCCTATTTGTGACATAAAAAAAATTATGGATACACTTTTCCATGTTAATGGATTTAGGTTTTATTTAGAGAGTTTTATCGATAGAATTGAGACAAAAACCATAATGACTTAAATACTCGTAATAGTAGACTTTCATAGTCACAATTTTTTTTTTTTAAATCCCGAAGCAGTTTGTGTATATATATTTTAAATCATGTACAACTTTGGCAATTTGGTTTATTAACCAAAATTACCGATTGGAATCTTTCTGTCAAGATCTAGATAAATATATATCCATGGAAGCATATGTTTATCTAGAATAGGAAACAAGAAAGAGCTTAGTTTGAGATAGTCTGTATAGTCCAAACGTGTTTTTAGAACAATAAAGGAAATTCACATCAACGCTGTTAAAGCATAAATTTAAAAACACTAATGTTTAAACTTGCCAGTGTTATCAGCAGATAAACAAGAGGCCTCACAGAGTGAATTGTCCATTTTCTTCCCTCTCGATATATTTTGTTGATTGGTGTTAAATTGTGGTTAGGCTGCTTTGGTGCATCAAGCTGAGATGCAGCCCGCTTCACAAGATTTCTTTGAATTCATCAAGTAGGCCTAGGCAACGTCTTTATAATGGACAACTAAATATTCAGGTCCATACTCTACATTGAGAAATTTAATACTATACAAGTGGAGGATAGAAGGCTGAGAGGAAGACCAGGGGCACAGATGGATTAATAGATTAAGGAGGTGTGTGGAGGAGACGATTGATCCAAGGTTGAGGGAGAGGGATGGAGGGGTGCAAAAGAGGTGGGGGAGAGGCTCATGTTCCAAACAGACTCAAACAGTGACCGGAAGCTGTTCATGATGATGATGATGATGATGATGATGATGATGATGATGATGATGATGATGATGAATACTATGCAAAGGAAGAATACGCATTTTTTTATAATATAATTTTAATATTATGTGCGTTATGAAACTCATTCTCTTATTATACTAATGATTCATATAATAAACTACTAATATTGTGTAGTATGAATGGAGCCTGATGAGGAATCAGGAAAATAATACTGTCAGGGAATACATGCAACTACTCGACCAGTAAGCTGTCAACATCTCGCCCGTTGTCAAGAAATGTAAAACTCGGACTATACAAAACAATAATTTACAGTTTATTCTCCATGGCAGTGAAATAAAATCTCTCACCTTAAATAAAAGGAAGACATTTAGGGAGATCGAAAACAAAGTACTCAGGAAAATACTTGGTTCAAAAAGAAGCTAATTGAGAGAAAAGAGGTTACACAATGATGAGTTATATACCCTATACTCATCACCAAACATTGTAGGTTAGGATAAGCCAAATCTCGCAGGTTATGGTAAGCAGGATATGCATCGTAAATGGAATAAACTATAATCGCTTTCAAGGTACTGAATTGCGAACCCAATGAGAAGAAACCATTGGGAAGATCTAACTCAGATGAGAGGATAACATTAGAATGGGCTTGAAAGTGTAGGATATAAATACGGGGACTAGAATATAACTAGCTCAAGATAGGGATGGGTGGAGTACTTTTTTTAGGGGTGGCCATGAAGTTTCGAGTTCCTAGTGCCATAGAGTAAGTATGAAGCTTAATAATGAAAAAATCTAGTGGCGACGAATTATATAGTACCGGTCCAAGAACTAATATAATAATTGTATTTTAAATACTAAAAAATATTTTCTCTTTTAAAGAATTTGTGGTCCTGTATCCATGGTAAAGGCATATCTAGCGGAATTTCACGGACAATCCAGTCGAGCAAAAGTAATGATGTGTACAGGAGTATTTGCATCATCAGCAAATGTAATCATACCAGGTATTAAATAAGTTCTTATATTTGTTGAAATAATGTATAGGCCTATAACTAATTCTACGATAACCCTTCGTTTAACCTGAAGAGTAACGGGCTTACCTTACTTGGTTCCTCTATGATGTAATCTATAAGATAGGACCATATTGTAGTTATTCAAATTAAGACTTGCCTTGACATATTTCATCATGAACTTCTCTTATTAACTATGCCATGATAAAACCCAGCAAGTTAATCTTTCAGGATACACGAAGGGTACAAATAGATATACAGTGTACCACTTAGCCTCTGTTTTAATTGTGTCAGTAGATTAAATTTGTAATTTGATGATTTACCTATAAGCTAATCACAAAATAATAAAAGTAAAAATATAATTAATCTCTGCAATTTATTATTATAATACTAGACCAACTACTACTAATTAAAAAAATTCGCAAGAAAAAGATTGAATTTATTTTCCTTCTCTCGGGATTTGTTCAAAATCATTTGATATATGATGCCATAACCATTTTATTTTAAGACATTTATCAAAGTTTAAGAGTGACTAATATATGTCCAAGCAGTTTGAGTCACTGGTAAATTTCTCAGCGTCCCGCGCCACCGTTGCATGTCATTGATAATAATTCATATTTTTGTTGATCTTGTGTAGGGTTAGCGTGGATTATAATCCCTCAACCGTGGTCTTGGGAACTGTTTGATGGCTACATCGTGTACAACTCTTGGCGAGTATATGTGTTGGTGTGTGCAATGCCGAGTCTCCTGGCTGCGTTCTTAATGACCTTCTTCCTAGAGAGCCCCAAGTTCCTGATGGCTGTTGGCCGAAACGAACAGGCGATCGATGTGCTGCGTAGCGTCTATAGGATTAACACCGGAAGAGATGCACAGACGTACCCTGTGAGTACCGAGTGTGTATAGAGGTACCAAGTGTACAATATGGACACTACTTGTACCATAGCTCCACCACATACACAATCATACTAACCAACATTGGTATATCACCTTAAAAATAATCATTCGTGGATCTGGTATACAGTATAATGTAATACAAGAAACCTGTCTCTAACAAGCGCAATTTTGGATTTTGGGAGAGGTTTGGTCATTCTTTTTTTTTATATATATATATATATATATTTTTAGATTTTTCATTACGAGAAGTGGTATGGTCCATGGCTCTATCAAGTTATAGGATAGTCAAGGGATAGCTTGCGTCCACCATATTGGATTTTTAAAATTTCGGATTTTTCTCATAAAGATGGCTTGCTCCATAGCACCAGTACCAAATTTAAATTTCAAAGAATTTAGGGTATCATGACGCGAAAGAAAAAGTGTTGGAGGGACAGACATAAGCTACATGGATTTTATATAATATGTAGATTATAAAAATATACCGATTGATAAATGTTTTCTAGTTTTTGCGTTTTATAAGCTACATTTTAAATGAGAATAACCTCTCTTACTCTCTAAACCATACACTTACACAATACATTGGTTTATATCCCGGTGAGGTGGAAGCTATATTTTAAGCTGATTGATTGATCATGGATAGAATTATATTGTGGGCCTACCCACTAGCAACACAAATCATAGATTAAGCAATTGTTTTTTTATACATAACTATCAGAAGTGGCCGGCGTTGACTGGGGTGACCACACAATGCAGCTCTTTTCTTTGCTTCAAACAGACATGAAAAAAAATCTCTTAATTTTATTTCTTCCAGCTCAGTTTTTAATTTAAATATGAATGACCCCAATGTCTAGGTTGATATTGTGGCTTTTTGGAGTTTTACTAAAATGATAAAACCTTTAATCCCAATTATATATTTTCTGATATTCAGATTACTTTAATTGATTTTTTATGTAAAAAATAATCAATGCTATCTCCTGTTGGTGAACATTCTCACGATCCATCGCAGGTAGAAAAACAACACCAGAAAATATATTTCTGATTATTATGACATTGTGAGGTATGAGTTCAGGGCCCTGACACTTAGCCTATTGTTTAGAAATTTCCTCATAGTCATATCTCAACAGAAGAAACCAAATAAATACGTATGTTGTTTTTTAATTATGAAAATTTTTTGTAAAAGAGCACTACAGTTTCCTTCCTTTCAGCCGAATGCCAATGGAGACTTGCAAAGACGCCGTCACATGGTCTCACCTTACTTTATCCATCCTTACAATTTGAAAGGTACAGGGAAAAAAAAGGACAAAATTCATATTACACGCACTTTACAAGACAACTTTTACACATCAAACTCCATGAGGACCCCAGCAAATACTTTTTTTAATTAATTTAAATATGACAGAGACCTCTTTTTAACCAAAATTGCATTAAAAAGTTTTAACGATTCACTAACGGTTGGAAGCACTAACCCAATTTGAGTACAAATTGTACTCCCCCCCCCCTTTTTCCCATGTACCTATCATTTAGGTTTGTTTGCGTACAACCCGAACGGGTAGTAAGACGTGGTGATAATAATAAAAATAATAATTTAGGTTTGTTGAAACTATGTGCCCCCAAACGTGATGTCTGGGCAGTCTGGCCATGCCTTACCACTGGCGGGCGGAAAGTGACCAAACAAATTCAAATAATTACTCTTTTTGTGTTATTTAAACAAACCAGAAGAAAAATGTAATCTTTACAAAGTATTTATCAGAGTTAAGGAAAGTAGAAACTGTAATGTTCAACTTTCATCGCTCGATATATAAAAGTTGTATCCCGCTCTTACGACTTGATAGGTTTCAAACCACTGTCGTAAATAAATTTGATCGTAAAGCACATCGTTGTCTGTTTCCAATTGGTCTACGACTGCAATCATCATAGCTTTTCATAGCTGAACGTAGATAAAACTTTCACAAATAAAATAAACGACTATAAGCGGTTTATAATTATCTAAATCACAGACTGAGTGTAATACAGACGTGCAGCGCGTACCGTGTTCGTAAACCGAGTCCAGCAAGTTGCGTCATGGAGCTAAACAGTCGTATCAGAGAGGCAGGTGTTGTATACTCGGCTCTAATAAGTGCCCTTTCACACCAACAGTTTCTGTCGTACGAGTGACACGACCCGACTAAACAGTCGTCCGGCAGTCTTTGGGCTTGTCTTATATCGTAATAACTCGGTGCTAGATAGTCAAAGTAATAATGGGACACCGATATATTGATCTCGTTAGTGGAGTAATATACTAAATACCGTATTGGCTTGGATATATTACGGCCTCACACATAATACGACCCTAAAGTTTTGAAGGTGTTATATATGAAAAATAAAATATCTCAAATAGATCTCGGGTTAATACATAAACAAATATGATTAAGTTTTATAAGGTTCTCTGAATGATTTTTATGGTGCGCAGGCACTTCTAGACTTGCTTAATTTTTCCCTCCAAAGTATTTTGTTAGCTTTGGAAACACACGCAACCTACCCCTCATTTGTTTGTTGCACGTGCACCTCACGTATTGATCTTAATTTAAAATTAATATTTCAATGTGAACGCTTGCTTTATCGCCTAAGACACTTGTAAAAAACATTAGATTAATGATACAATTTCGGTCCATCCTCGATGAAGGAATGTTTTCGGATGAGATTATTTATAGGCAAATCATGTCATTTTACCAGACCAAATTCGACTAGAAGTCGTCATATCGCACTCGTACTACAAGAACAGTTCCGCGTGAAAGGGCACTAAGTCACAATTTATCACCGTCGAATGAGCGAACCCTCGCTAACCTGGGTTTACCTGTAATATATTCTTCAGATTATTATTTCTCCATATCCTCTTCATAGAACAAACCTTTCTTTCTTTTCTATAAAAAAGTATTGTTCTCCTTTATCTCGCTATAGGTATTTATAAAAGTAGCCTTGCTCTTATTCAATTAAGTGAAACACAACCAACTGGACACGGGAATCGAACCCAGTTTCATTTATCTAGGTTATCTTTTTCGCTCAATTGAATTTATTCAATTTCTTAAGACTGATACTGTGAATACTCTTCACGTGCCATTTTGAGATACATTAATGGGGGAAGGCTTTATCTATGTTATTGGGATTAAGTGGGGAGTGTAGTTTAGAGATAAAATGCCAGTGGTTTTACAGTTTATATAGAAAAACATTTTTGGCTAAAATAAATGAGTAACAACCTACTCAACTAATTAACCTTTCTATTAATCATCTTCCTACTGTCACTGTTTTAATATTTTAAACATCACAGAACATGTCTTCCTTGTCAACTTGTTTGCATACTATTTACTAGTATATTTAAATATACTAATAAGTTCATTATTGATGGAATATCAATTTATCTATTATTTTTGATAAGTAATACCTTTCATATGACCTATAATTTTTTATTTCAAACACATTAAATTTTTTTCAAATAGTCTTTAACGTTTTTATTGTATTAATAACTCCAAGCTTGTCAATTGCCAATTTTCCACCATTCATTTTGCTTATCAGCCAATCCTATAGCCTGCTATTACTTACAAGATTTTATAATCACAGATTATTATTCTTTCCTTGTTTTCTGCTAATTTATAATTTCAGAACATTATTATTGTAACAGTCTCACTGATGATTTTTAGAAATGTTATTGTGCCTGTTTTAATTTACTTAATTTATGATAAATTAGGTTTTTCCTTGAATAAATTATCTTTATGTTATGTTTATTTTATCTTGATTTAATTGACCAAAGAATTTTAACCAGTCAATTTAAGTAATTGTAACATCCAGGTACGCTCCTTATATTATAAAGTAGATAGAATACTACTCCAGTATAAATAGTACGGCCCTTAACCCATATTTCCTAAACTCTCACTTCAAAGGGGCGCTATACCGCTGATGCTAAATAAAAAAATAATATATCAATTTGATAGGTGTAGTGCCACCATTTTTATTAATTATTTGTCTCCAATTAATTTTTATATAAATGTGAATACCATAATTTTGTCAATGTTTATTGGGCCTACAACAGAGAATAAAGAACAAATATACAAGGTCTCCATAAATAATTCACTTCCCTATACGCCTTAATAAACTAGTTAGTTCAGAGAATATCTTAAAACTGCCTGTGGTAATAAATAATAAAAATAAATACATTTCTTGATTAGTGCTATTAACAACCGCAAACTATTTTAAGATAATACCTGAATAACTAATTTATTAAGGCTTATAATTTGATGATAAGCTTATGGGAGTTTGGCACACAGCTTGCAATAAAATCAGATTAGAAACAATAAAAATTCCCAGAAATTCATGAATTTTTGCCTTGTAAAAATTGCACATTAGGTCATAAGACAATGTTTGAATCAAAATTATGTAATAGAGGAAAGGGTGCTAAAAGGGAATTCACCTGGGCACAAAATCACAATTAAGTTGGGCCTGTATAGGCCCGACATTTTCAACTTTTCTTTGTTTTAAAATATATATGGCGTTAATATTGTAAAAGTGTTTCTAGTTCAAATACATTAACGGATATTTTACTTTTAACAGGTCAAGGTTTTAATCCAACGTAAAATGTCAATTAACGAAGAGACTCCGTTCAAAATGATCGACAGCAAAAACATTCTAAGTGTTTTGAAACAGGGCTTTAGTAAAATAAAGCCATTATTTAAGCTACCACTACTGCCTAAGATACTTCTGGTTTTTGTCATTCAATTTGGAACTTTATTTGGGTAAGTGGACTTTAATCTTCCAATATGGGTTTGTCAATGGGCTCACATTTGGCCTCTGAGTTAATAGGCCTATTTATATTGAAGTACCGTATTAATTCTTTACAGTTTACCTCATGGCCTCGGTTCACAAACATATGTAATTATAAAATGGTTTAAATTTTTATATCTCTGCGTCCAAGATGCTTATTTTTGATTTGCTCAGTATAGAGGAAATAGGTACAGTAGTAGAAGATCTTAAAAAAACCAGCTATTTCCCGTATAAGGAACTCTCCAACTAAGTGACATAGGGCTGGGATACGAGGACACAAGAAGACCTTATGTGTCAAACTCAATGAGGGCTACATCTTGCTCCTTCAGCCTAATGACTTTACCCCCACCCCTAACTGTCAGCACTCATCAACATACCCCTCCTCATTACCTCCTTGCTACAACTAGACATCTCACCAGCTGTCACCCCTCGTCATCATTCCCCCTCCTATCAGACCCTTCACCTCGCTTCAACCAGACTTCCCCTTGCTGTCAACCCTAGTCACTCAACTTGTTAGAACTTGTCGCCATTGTCTGCCTTGATGTTATCCTAGAAGTATTCATTCTTCTCCTGTAGTCTTGGGACCTGTTGACATGGTATTCCTTTGTCAGCGTTCACCTTACCTATCTCTATATCAGCGTATACAGCTTATGACAAAAGCTTTTACCTAAATCTAGAGTCTGTGACATTAAATTATCTGATAAAATCTTTAGGAAATTTTTGGTGTAGAGTCTAGCTACTCATCTGCATCAATCTTTTAGTGAAAGAATGGACTAACGATCAGTTTAAAGGAAGAATAATCTAAATAGTATGAAAGTATTGGAAGGGCTGAATCCAAGACATTTAACAAAAGCCTGATATCTTCGTCTTAAGACATGTTCATCAAGGTAAACGTCTGGATGTGATGTTTTCTTCAGCTCCTGAATGTATAATCCTCCCAGGATAAGTTTTTTACTTCAGATCTTCAAACAAGATAGTTATAAGATTTTTCTCAACAATCTTACGTATCTTGAAAAATTTTGTAGACTAGTTTGCCGTGTATCCTTGAACAAAAACATCCTTATGTTTGCTAATGCGAACGATATTGCCAACTTTAAACTGGATCGTTGCAGGGTCGACTATTTTAGAACGGGCCTAAATAGTTTGGAAAATACTATTTTTCCTATACTTCGATAGGTCTCATCTTGGTAGTTGAATGAACCGTACGATTAAATTAATCGAGTAATGAATAGAACACATCGATCAAGCGATACGATCCAAAATTTATCATTTCACTGATGAAAATATATACACTTGTAATCTTGGCTGAAAAAAACTCTCATCTCATTTACGATACAAGCAGCATGCTCGATCCCCGTATTATAATATTATTTCACAGATGTATAATTTTACATAATTTCACACCAAGTTCCCGAAGCGATTAGTTTAGTTGATCCATAGAAATTTGAGAATTCACAGTTCTATGAGTTGCATATAATAATTATTGGTACATACCGACTTATTTATACGAAAACTGTTTGTAGCTTTGTCGCCACTCTTCCTCTTCTCACCAACCAATAAAAAAATGTTTGCCACCTTCACAGATAAAAAATATAAATCCCTGAAACAATCACCCCTAAGAAGAAAGCCATGTACACGCAACCAGAGGGAATGGACGGTCTAGCAACAAACAACTCCTCCAAGCGGCAACGGAAAGCAACACAATTACGGTTGAACATGAAATACAAATCCACACGCTTAAGATAATTAATAATTAACTATAAATAACACGCCACCCAAGTTTCAATCCTTTTAGCTATAAAATGCACACTTCCGTTA
Source organism: Timema douglasi (assembly GCA_901482245.1). Taxonomy (NCBI): domain Eukaryota; kingdom Metazoa; phylum Arthropoda; class Insecta; order Phasmatodea; family Timematidae; genus Timema; species Timema douglasi. Next base: position 149,819 of record CABEEJ010001125.1, on the reverse strand, counting down.
AGATATCGACTTAACCCTACGAAAGACAGCATGCCAAGTCCATCGTGTCGATCAATCCTCCGAAATAACCTGACATTAAAAGTTAATGCAACACGAGTAGGACTTTTGAAAGGAGGATTTATTTTGAAGCATAAATAAAACACAATCAAGCACAGCCTTGGCGTCCAAATGTTCCGCATTGCAGCCTATGCGATACCTAGTCACGTTTTCCTGTTGACAGTTAAGTGAGCCATTATTGCCAGTTGTTGAAAATATTCTATCAACCCGCAATTGGCAAATAGGAATCTCTTAATCTTAAGTGAACACCCTCTTAGTGATTGTTTACTTGTTTGAAGGTAAGCCTCAATATATCGTATCCATTCTTCGCGATTGTTTACTTGTTTTAAGGCTACCCTCAATGGATATCATTCAACCTTGGTGATTTTTTTACTTATTTGAAGGTTATCCTTAATATATCATAATCATCTTTACTGATTTCTACTTGTTTGAAGGCTATCCTCAATCTATTCATCCTTAGTGAGTGTTTGCTAATTTGAAGGTTATCTTCAATGGATCTTAATCATCATTAATGATTTCTAAGTAATTTGGAGGGTAAATTCAATTTAACCTATTAATTATTAGCAATTACTATATTGTTTAAAGGCTATCCTTAAGACGCGTTTAGACTATTGTAATGTACCTGATTTGACCCTAAAGAATATGTGAGAGCATTTACAATAATCTCGTCCTAATTTTACAAACGTATTTTATTTTATTTAAATAATATAATCTATTACGTGGCGCTTAAAGCACTTCTTCTTCTAAGGTGGCACAAAAACCACTGTAAATGACGTTAGAGTGCACCAGTAAAGTCAGAATGACAATTTAAAAGTCTTTTTAAAAAATAACTTCCTCTTCTCGAATGAACGATATGCATTTCTAAACGGTAATTTGAGCCAGCTTCCTGTTCTCGAACATTCTACTTCCATCCAGATATTTTATAATATTTTATTTTATTTTTTCTAAACACAAGCTTCTCGAAGCTTCCATGAGCAAATGATACATACGAAAGATGGTGCAATTGAACGGCACTAGGAGACCAGTCCTTGATAGAGTCGGACTGTAGCTCCTGTCCGCGATTCCTACAATCGTGTTATCAGCCGCCTCTCTAAATTGTTACACTACGCGACATGATCAGTTTTCCGACCATTACAAATAGTGATTATTGAATAAATAAATAGTATCAAACTTTACAATTGTGTTATTATTCAATACTAAATAAAGTGATTTATATCAGTAACACTTCAATTGGCGTCCAAGCGTGGGAGCCGTGATGAAACTCTTCAATTGGCGCTCGATCACGGGGCTATAAATATCAATTATATCATCAAAATACCGTACCGCTTTAATTAATGCTCGATCACGGGGCAATTATCAGCTACTAACAGTATCACTTCAATTGGCTCCTAAACGTAGAGGCAAAATTCTGTACCTTTACACTATGCGTGATTTTCGATACGTGATTCGTGTTCGCGATTCGCCAACAGTTCGTCATAGATTCGTCATTCGTCTATTTCCTCGAACTGGGGTGACTACACTATGCGCTGATTCGTAATTCACCACTTGGCGGTTCGTGAGGCCGATGCACGCCAGAAACCCTGAACTTGAGTTTATCGCTAGTGACGTTATTTAGAAGTGTATTTATTTGGTGATAATTTGACGAATGACTATGTTTGAGGATTCGAGTAGTAACGATAGTGTGGCCACTGCAAGAATAACTTTTATTATACTTGCCAGTATCCGAAATAAACTAATGGTTAGACTGTTTCGCTTATTTCAATATGAAATACTCGAAACTGTACAGCCAACGATCGAAGATTAAGCATGAAGCGAATTTCATTCCTAACTTCGACCAATAGCTTGGGTTGTCTCTCTCAAAGAATAAATCACGAATCTACAGGCCTAGTGTAAACCCTGCACGGCTCACTCACGCACCACGCACCTCAAATGATTCGTTTCCTTTGATCTCTGCTCAAAAACCGCTACCTCGGTGAATTGCCATGAACGCAAATGATGAATAATGAATCACACATCGCATACATTAAAAATACGAATTTAGGCATTCACACTACTCGCGCATTGAACACAAATCGCGAATTTTGAATCATGAATTCACGCATAATGTAAATCCACATTAAAAGTATCTTAATTCTTAATCACCATTCGTGATTGCTTACAACTTTGAAGGCTGGCCTCCCTCTATCTGATTAATCCTTAGAGACGGTTTACTTGCTAAATGGTTACTGTGCACTAAAACTTATTCCTCTTAGAAGATTAGTTGCTTAGTATATATTTGTATTATTGATGATTGTTATTTATCCTAAGGTTGAGCACTCTACGTCAGTGGTTACCTCAAATATTCGCTACCATGCAAGAATACACCCACATCCAAGAAGCTATGAACGTGAGTATCGTAGGTGTGTCTCTGTGTGATATGTTGGAATACACTCAGTTTCAAAACACAACTGAGGTACGTCTGGAAGGAACGGGACATTGCAGCGTGGTAAGTTGGAGAGTCAAAATAAATACTCATTTCAACAAAACACTATTTGTATTTTATAATAACTTATATATTTTAAACCATCTCTACAATACATGAAAGTATACAAAAATAAATCTGTCCACATTACATCATTTAAATTTAAAAAATTACATTACTATGTCTTAAGACTTCGTCAATATTATCTACAGGCTTAGCTACAAAACCTTGAATAAATAAACAATTACTTTACCTTTTAAATATAGTTATGAGTGTAATTTACCCAAAAATGATTGGTATAGTGAAGCAAAACATATATATATATAACACGTCAACTATAACAGGATTTATGAGTTACAATGAAGGCCTATTCAAGCCTCACTTGTTCTCACTTTCAAAAACAAGAGTACAAATCTTTTTTTTAGTATTATTACCCTTATATTAAAAAAACTAGTAGTAAACAATTGGATGGTTCTTAAAATATTTCCCCGGCCAGGTTTGTAGTTTTTTAAATGATAGAAAAAGTGACCTTGACTGATTTTTTTCTAACAAGTGAACTCATCCAAGGTGAGTTGGTGTTTCTCTAAACCGTGGATTTATCTGATTACCAAACCCTTCCTTCACCTCTGACAAGACATCTTGTGAATGTGAGGAATGCCAGGCCTCCACCGTGGTTCGGATTCCACGTTAAACTGTAGGTCCTTCATTTCATCTCACAATCACCCTACCATTACACATTAGTGTAAGTGCGTGTAACCCGAACGGGTAGTAAGACGCGGTGCTAATAATAATAATAATAATAATAATAATAATAATAATAATCTAAACCGTGGCGAGGGCTGCAAGAAGACCTTACGGCATCCATTGACGAGACACTCGCAATCACACCAGCAGCTTGGGCGTGTGTTAAACACTCGCAATCACACCAACAGCTTGGGCGTGTGTTAAACACTCACAATCACACCAGCAGCTTGGACGTGTGTTAAACACTCGCAATCACACCAGCAACTTGGACGTGTGTTAAACACTCACAATCACACCAGCAACTTGGACGTGTGTTAAACACTCGCAATCACACCAGCAACGTGGGTGTGTGTTAAACACTCGCAATCACACCAGCAGCGTGGGCATGTGTTAAACACTCACAATCACACCAGCAACGTGGGCATGTGTTAAACACTCACAATCACACCAGCAACGTGGGCATGTGTTAAACACTCACAATCACACCAGCAACGTGGGTGTGTGTTAAACACTCACAATCACACCAGCAACGTGGGTGTGTGTTAAACACTCGCAATCACACCAGCAGCGTGGGTGTGTGTTAAACACTCGCAATCACACCAGCAGCGTGGACGTGTGTTAAACACTCACGAAGACAAAAAGGTAGGGATGACCCAGTCAATCCAACTCAACATCCGTTATTTACGTTAGTTACAGAACCAAAATGTGGAATAAATTAGCCTTAATTATTAATGTATGATCCTTAAGTTTGGTGATTTTTCAATAAAATCAAACCGAGACTATTTATTGTTAGGGAAAGTGAAACTACATGTCGTCCTAACACAATATACTTGAATATTTAAATCTAGCACCGAGCTATAAACTGACGCACGTGAATCCAAGGCGATCAGGTCTATACTGACCTGGTCAGGAGCCAAACCAAGGAAGCTGGAACAAATACGACTCTGCTTATACGAATGCGTCTTTAATTTATATATTGCACATTTGCGTGACATTGAAAAATAGTTTATGTCCAGTATTATAGTTTTAATTCTTTAAGCCATTTCAGCGTTTTCCCTACTCTCGACCCCTCAGGGAGAAAAATATGGTGATTGTCAAAAATACTGAACTCGAGATTTTGATGAATGTCGAAGTTTCGTGATCCCCTTGAAACTGAAAAAGAAGTTTTCGTGGTGCCGTTTTTCTGTCTCTCTACCTAGAGCCAAATACATTTTACCAATCGGACTAAAACTTGGTATCTAGGGTTTTAGTAAGGCTCTCAAGGGAAGTTTTTGGAGTTAGATAATCAACCCTAAAATCAAGGATAATTTATAGACGGGTAAAAAGAGAAAAAAAAGCGATTTTATGGAAATTCATTGTAATAATTTTGATTAAATTTCATATCCAGGCATTACAAGCAAAATGGAAACTCTCATTTTCCAATGGAAATGAATTTAAAGGTTAATTTATAAAAGTGGAAATTTCCAATTTTAATCATCAACAACTATTTGAGATACGAAATAAATTATCATTTTAAGGTTGTAGTAATATTAAACATAACAAACTTTTATTTAAAATATATTTTTCTAAAGCCAATAAGTTCTGTGCTCTAAATATATATTTCTAAATTATGGTTTGGGAAATTTGATTGTTATGCTCTTGGGTGGACAAAGACGTTACTCCTTTCTCAATATGTTTCTGTAACAGTGTATATAATTTTACTAATGCTCTTTGTTAGAACGTGATTATCTTTTTAAATTGAAGTTTTTGCAACAATGTATACTATTTTGTTTTACACAACTTACGAGATTGAAATAAAATCCCAATTTTTAAGTAATGGAACGAGAAAGTTTGCCCCATTATTTCAATGTATTGTTGCGACATGAAACATTAGTTAAAGCTTTACTGTAAATTATAGCCAATAAAGCGAGTAATGGGATCACAATAAGCTATATTTTATTGGTTTATTTGTGCAATTGTTGTTGATGTAATGACTAAATGTTAACGTGGATTATTGGTGCAGTATAATTAAAATAACATTTAATATGGGAAAAAAAATATAGTGATTTAATTATTATTAACAATCTTAAAGTGGAAATTAGAAAAATAATACGGTCGAGAAATACTATCTATTACTTGGTCTTTGGTCAGTAAGTTGTTATCGTCTTGCCTGTTATGAATAAATGTTAAACTCGGAATATACCAAACAGGAGTTTCACAGTTGTTCTTTATGGTTGTGAAACATTTTCTCTTACCCTACATAGCGAGAATAAATATAGAATATTTGATAACAAGGACATCAAGAAAACATTCGGTCCATAAAGCAATGAATATAATGCAGAATGGAGGATGTTATATAATGATGAGTTACAAAACCTTTTAATCATCACCAAACAACGTTAATGTAATTAAATCTCGCAGTTTATGGTGAAAGGATCACGAATGGGATATTCTAGAACCGTGTTCATGATATTTACTGACAAACCCAATGGAAAAATACCATTGGGAAGATCTAGACGCAGATGGGAGGATAACATTATAATGGTCCTGAAACAAATAAGGTGTAATAAGGTGGACTGGATAGGGTTAAAGATAGGGATATGGTTTAATGAGGGGGACTGGATAGGGCTAGTTCAAGATAGGGATAAGGAGTAATAAGCCAGACTGGATAGAGATACCTCAAGTTAGGGATAGGTGGCGTAATTTTGGTTGGGCGGCAATTAACTTTCAATTTACTAATCACATAAGCAGGGTATGGGGAATACCGACAAGTAGGTCACCAGATGCCCTCCAGGCACTAATTCCTGTCAATTGACCTACATTACACATCCTGGTGCTGGAGTATTTACACTCAACCCACACCCGAACAGAGAACCGTGTGGGCAACCTTTTGTCAGGATCTTCTTAATTTTTGAGAGAGCCAAATTTGGAGAATTCTTACTATTGGCAAAATAGCTCTTAATTATGTTCAGAAACTTATTAGGATATCGTATATCCTTAGTTGTTGTCAGCATACAGGGCCACCAATCATTATAAAATGTGTCAGTGATATCCAAAACCAAGCCAAGAACATGATTTCATTTCGCTTGCTCAACATATTTTTTCATTCTTAAATTGAATACAGGGTCCCTTTCCCTCTAATTAATCCGTATTTACTCGTATTATATAATCCTATCACATCTAGAAATATTTAATCTCATCACCAGTATCATTTATGCCACTTTTCAAAGAAAGAGGTAATAGATATTTTCAGTTGAAATATATTTTTTACACCCCCAGTGTGCCAACAGCGAGTTCGATATCTTTTCCGTCCCACCGATACAAACTAGTATTGAAGGTGGATCATGAATCCAGTACAAACATGTCTCTTCCCTCATGGACGATTCACCCATGAAATTTACCGTTACCATTCAAGGAGAATTTTATATTTATCTTTCACAAGACAAGCTCTATCTTCAGGCTAAAATATTGAGATCCAATCAATGGTGGCGCTTTCACCGATGTGGATCAAATCATTCCGGTCAGCAACTGGTTGCATTCACTTTTCACCCAAGTGGGTGTTAAAAAGAACTAATCTCGCCCCTAAGCAACACGTATGCTTATAGATCGTACATTGAGACACTGTTCGTTTGCAACAAAATAATGCATCTGACCTGTGATACGCAGACGCCCCCAACATGTTTTAAGAGGATGGCAACACCAACAAGGGAATTGAGACTCGTTGTAATCTCTCGGCAAAAAGTAAGATTATAAACCTCATTGGGTATCTACATGATGACGTGTATAACCAGGAGAAATATCTTTTTAACTCTATTGAACTCATATTAAGTTGATCCTTACAAATATGGCTGCCCCTGAAATCACCCAGTTTGAATTCCACATCGTTTAGGCAAGCCTTTTAGTGTGGCGTGTCAAAGTAGCAGTATATAGCTTGCTTTCCCATACCAAAGCATTAAACGTTAGTTTATAGTCAAGGAACTGTTAAATCTGTCTGTGGAACATTACTTCACAATTGGCCACTAAAACCTCCTCGAATATAATGAGCTTTCCTCTGTGGATAAAAAGAAAGCCAACTATAATGTCAACACACTGCCTGGTATTCCTTGGGAAGGTGGTGATGTGGATTACAGCCCATTCGAATCTTTCATCGCCCATGCCACACTGCGTGAAGAAACCATTTACGTCCATGGAGGTGGAAAATAAAACGTTCCTAGCCAAATATACACCTAAACCGTTCGTCGATCTGCGTGACAGAGGATGTTTCTATTTGAAAACCCTTAAATTGGGCCACACTATATAAATGGCACATATTTCTGTATGGGGTTGCTGCTCAGCTGCCATGGTTTGGGGTCTTCGTGAATGGATGATTGCAAATGGACACGTACACCGTAAAACATTAGCTAAAAATAAACTAGTGCTTCCACTATTTTCTCCACGTTCAGGTGTTTTCCCTGTTATTAAACTACCAACAATAATAGTGCACCCTACAGCCCTCATCATCAGCACGGATCCACATACCAAGTCTGGATCAAATCGGGTCGCCATCTTTATCGTCAATAATTTTGTGGAAGAGTACTTTGAAAATACTGTTTTTTCCCAAATCAAAAAACGCATTTGGAATTTACACACAAAACTATTTCCCATTGGTCCCATAACACAGTAAATCTTAATGGCAAAGCACCAGAAGTGTGTGGTTATTACCATCTCATGTATCTTCTCTACCGCACCCAGAACATTCCAATAAATACATTTCTGGTCCAATTCTCACCAAGCAACTAAATAGACAACGCCAAGATGTTGAGAAACTACTCCGCATGTTTCAAGACGTTGACATCCTGCGGCCACTTAAAAGAATGCGTCCAATAATCATGTGCCTTGTCTTGCCCCAGCAGCTATAAAAGGACCTCCTGACGTCGCGCCATCCATAATACCAACACAAAATTGTAGGTCCATCAGACCTTCAAAGGTTCTCGCTTTTAATCTATATCGAGCTGGTGTGGTTAGTAAAACACCTTAAAGTAAGAACCAGACCTTGCCTGACAACGATACAATGGTACTGTCTAGCACTAACCCCTCGGCAGGTAAACCACCTCATCCTCCTGGAACACGTGTCACCTGTGTAAGGCAGACTACACTGTCTCGTAGGGTGCCCTTCTGCTTTCTAACAGCGTGAGCCCTCCAATTACTTCCCTTGCCGGGAGCGTAATTTTTCATGCATCTGCGGGAGAACCACCTACCCCCACTGTTTCCTTACCTTTGGCAGGAGGAGTTGGCTCCCCCAATGTGATTACCAGAATCACAAAGGGAAGTCAGAAACTCAGCCTTAGGGATTGCCATGTTGACTCATGACGTTGCCTAAACTTCCCAGCTGGGACCTCAAGGAGGTGTTGTGACTAGATATCCCCAAATGAACGAGTACGCACTACCAACCACTTAGTATCTGTCAGATGGGGGGCCTTATGCCCCCTCACACACACACACACACACACACACACGAGCTCTCAGGGGCTTAGCCGCCCATTATGCCTTTAGGTTGGTGGGGCCATCCAGCACGAAGGATGTTACCTGGGGGCCACCACGTGGAGTCACCCTGGGAGGATTTTTGAAAGGACAACTGGTGCAGGCCTGTTGCGAATACTTCCATTTGGGATAACATCCGCACAGGTGCGTGTCCCCACGAAGGTTGGGCTCACTTGGTGGTCAACAAACCCTTAAGAGCGCACAACACAAGTTTGTTGTTAGCCCCCGCCCCATAATACTGACAGTTGTCAAAGTGATCACACATCATAAAAAGCAAACAATTACCCGAAGACTTTAGCACCCGCAAAGCAAAGCCAGTGAAACCACTTGTTATAATCAGCATTTTCAACACGCTGTTTCCACTGGACGATGTCGACGCCAAACGAGTCATCGTTGGCCTGGGTGTCGAGAATAACTTTATACCCTTTGTCCAACTAGAAAAACGGGGAGGATATTGTACAGTGTTTAACATACAGAGTGAAAGTTTTTCAGTAATACATAACCCTCTCAAATAAAAAAAAGTCTGAATAATTATGAAATATCTCTGAGGCACATGTACGGTGACCATATGGTCATTATAAATGAGAAACCTGACACCAGACTCAAACGGGTCGCTTGTCTCGCACCAAGCTGTGTCCTTCTTTTTGAGGTGTGATCTGATTGACGTCATCGTTGATCGAAGGGATATGTAGTCGACACCATTTGTCAGATATTGCAACGATTTTATGTACATACTCGTCGTGGATGTATGCGACAATCGACACAGGCCTTGGATGCCATCGATCTCGAGCAGCCTACGGTGGAAACACATATCATAAACCTGGTTATGATTAGTGCTACCTACTATACTAGTCAAAGCATCGCTTTAGCCTATTACCTGTTGAATTTTGAACTCAAAACCATTTTACTAACACATATAAGGTACAATGGGGGAAGTTACATCTCTCAACCAGGATGTAGAATTCTGATCTCGACATGTCTTGCCACCAAACTAGTGCTGATGTTGAGGTTAGGAGTAGGCTCCCTAACCCATTTGGGGAAGAGGCTGGGCCCCAAATTTAAGGGCTAGCATGGAAAGGATAGGTGTTTGGGATGTTTAATACACCTCATCACAACTAGGATTTAAAATAATGGGTTAAATGATGGGAAGGGGATGGGGAATCTATTAATAGTAATAGGATCGGAAAAATATGTCAATCGACAGGAAATAGTGACTGCAGTCTCTCTGGTGACCTACTGAGAGGTATGGCCCATACCATATTGCCATATATAAGTAAGCTATGGCTATTTAAATTATTTACTTGAAATATTAGCAATTTATCAACAAAATTTATGTTAATCTATCTAATCAAATAAGTACTTAATATGACCATATAACTTTGTGTAAGAAGGCTCAAATGAATTTAATAAAGTGATTTTCATTTGCTTCTCTAAAAAATTATGTATATTTTTTAGGCTATGGTTGAGAACACTGTCTACATCAATTCTCTAATCATTGGAGGAGCAAGTATTGTAGGATTTTTATGTGCTGGTGCTTGTGTAAATTACTTAGGAAAGAAAACTTTAACAAGTGAGTATAACTTTTCTAATTTTGATACAGTAATAAAATTACTATACTCCACTCACGGTAGGAATTACTCTATGAAAGGTCTTTTTCCCTACCAATATCTTACTATTTAATAGATTTCTTGTAGGGGAAAAGGCCTTTCAGAAAACAATTCCTACGGTGAACGGACTTTACTCAATATTTTACTGTATAACCTGCAAATATATTTACTAGCCCTTTAAGTCCCTTTGAATATTTGGGCTATATTTACTAGGTGTAATTATATTTTTTAATCTATAGTGCCCTGCTATTCCTATCTGGATATCAACCTCAAATATAATTAAATACAATTGAATTAAATACAGTTAAATTCAATTTAAAATCTTCCTTGTATCAACTGGTTACAACCAGATTCAACAGGTATTTGCATCAGCTATGACTTATGGCAGTAATTTATATTGCAATATTGTTGCTTAATAAGATGTAATGATCTTTTAAAATGATATTTTTTCTCAATATTGTATAGCTATATTGTAGCTCATATTCTATAGTTCAGCCTACATTGATTTTGATAATTTAGTAATTTTGCGCTGAGAATGTATATTTGGTCTCGTACCTCTTGATATACAGAGTGAGTAATAATTCACGGGTATGGACAGTATAATATTATTAGGAAACACATCTTTGCAAAAAAAAATGGTTCTTACCATAACTTTTGAGGAAAAGACATGAAATAACAGAAAACCCTTTATTTTGGTTAAGGTTCACGGTTTAAATCAAACCTATATTAATTTGGTTCACTTCACATTAGGTGTTCAAAGGTTGATCCTCACAAGGCTTTGCATTGATCCAAACGTCGTAATGAATTAATTGTGCATGCGGCGAGGCATATCCATACGTCAACTGTAACAATAGTCTCATGTACTCACGCCACAATGTCATTGGGTGACTGTGGTGGGTCGTTAGGAGAAATGGAGGGCATCACTATTTCGAGGTAACCCAACAATAAATAAATATCGAGTGGTGAGGGGGTCTGGTGACCTTGGTGGCCATTCCACCGGCCCAAAGACCCAACCAATCCACTAAATGGGTAGACTTCACTAAGTATTCACCGCACGTGGGCCCCAAAGTGTGTGGAGGCACTTTCCCCCTGGTACTACCTCCTCTATCGCGCGAGCAGTGGGACGTCCTCTAGTAACCCAGATAAAACAATGTAAAGGAACAGATGGTATCTATGGAAACCCAAACGATTTGGAAGTAAATAGAGGCCCACAATGGCATCCTCAACAATCCAGGCCCATACGTTCACGCTTAATAAATGCCGATACGCACAAGCTTGACTGGCGTGCCCACGAGTTATTTTTTATGAGTGTTCTTCATTCCCTATGGTGTGAAAAAGGCTTCATAAGTCCACGGAATTTGCCAATAAAGTCCGGATCCGCAGAATACTGCTGCTGAATCTCCTGGCGAATCTGTACCCGGTAAGGACGATCGTTTGGGAGCAGATGCTGATTAGCTGTATAGTGGTATAGGTGGTAGCCCTCATCGTGCAACACCTACAGTACTGACACCCTGCCTAGCTTGTGATACGTCTCAGGAGCTGTTTGAAAGCAGTCATTACAGCAACTTGTACACCTGCTCTTCGTACGTTGTACAGACGTCCTGTATCCAAGTATGGCACTGGCCCCATTTGACCTGTCTCCCGACAACGCTGTCCCATTGTTAAACCACATCCATACTCGAATGACGTCTGCCTTGGAAGAAATCATCGTACAGCTAAGCCGCACGTTTAGGTCAGCTGTCAGATTACCCCAGGGTTATTCCTTTATCCCAATATCCTTCTTGTGTGTAGTTCATTGCTATTTACACAATACTGATCAGTCATTTCTGAATACGTCTAATCGCTGACATTTCAGGAACAGCACTTCTACATCATCCATCTATAGCTTTAATGTAGTAGTTTTTTTCAAAAGATATGGGAAGAACGGAATTTTTGCAGAACATTTTTACCGAACTAATCATGTGAAACTGTCCGTATCCATGAACTAACACTCCTTGTGTATATAGCATGCATATATATGTATGTATTTTTGTTTGTGTATAGCTCTCTCTAGCAATATTAAATATGTGTTCTGTTTTAAATAGTAACAGTAACAGTGGTCCTCCAGATATTTTATAACTTCTGATTTTCATTTATCTCACAAGAACATATAAATTTGAAAATAAAAAACTAAGTAAAATATAACTTTTTTTTGTAATGTTATTAGTTTAATACTACCAGTATTATAATAATAGTATTAAAAATTCAAGTTCCACCACTATAAATTAGACTTATTCAACTTTTACATGACATTATAATATTGAAATAATCACTCTTTAAATGAAAATAATGACTCTGCTACATAATGGTACTTCTTGATTAAATTTAAGGGGCTGTTTTAGGAATAAAACTGCTTTTTTAAATTCCAGTTTCGACATTTCTTTGTGCTGGCGTTTGTTGTATCGCCATTTATTGGTCGAGGTCAACAACTTTGACGGTTACTTTAGCTGCCATGTTTATCGCAATAGTCAGTGTTGCTGGCATAGGAGTAATCAGTATTGTTGTTGAAATATTTCCTACTTCTCTCAGGTAAGAATATATTTTTATTTAATTTCATAATTTAATGCTATAATAATAATACCTTTATCTGAATGATTTGACATGGTCTGGAACGGGGTTGAACTCTGCCTTGTGAGGACAATTGTGGAGCTACTTAAATAAATAGTTTAATGCTCAAATCTAGGACATTAAGATTCACGGCCAGAGAGCTCGTTGTGCTGACCACATGACACCCTCTATCTGAAAATGTTAGCATTAGCAATGATCAACTCCAATTTTTATTCACGTGTACTTTCTATCCCTAAATACTCTTTATCTATCAACTTAGAGGACTAAGGACCTAAAAATAACAATATAGATCTAATCTAAAAGTCATTGGTGATAGAACAAAAGATGAAATCTAAAAAATACCCTTTCCTCCCTACTCCCCTCCTACCCTTCTCTATCTGACCGATGACTTGCCAACGTCTTGACGCTAAACAGCTCGACCTCGTATCACTGAGTTACCTCTGTGTAATATTTATTACTAAAAGCTTTAAACAAAGCCGATTCAAATTTGGTTTATATTCTAGCGTACTTTATAAACGTTGATATCCTTAACTCGCCATCGTAGAGAGCTCAATTCCCAATTTAGCGCCATGATGATGACGTCATAAACACTGCATAAGGTATGCTTGCACAAATATACTCTTGAAAGTTTTTGACAATGTTCACCTCCTCTCTGGATTAATCTCTTGCCAATTATTACCTTAATCATAACTGCTAGACATTTAATCATCTGACACTTATCAGAGCCGCGAAACATATATTGACTCGTAGTTCATTGATCATATTATGCATTCTACAATATTTAATCATTATTTTCACATCTAGCACTTAAAAAACTTATAATTATATTTCATGAATCACATCCATATTATACTTTACCTAGGCTCCTCACCACAAGACTCGATTGTATAAGCGGTGACCTGGCGGTCTAGGGGTAAGGTGTCAGACTTCTGTGCTGGCGGCCGGGGTTCAATCCTCGGTCCCGGCACAGATTTATCTGATTACCAAACCCTTCCTTCACCTCTGAAAATACATCTTGTGAATGTGGGGAATGCCAGACCTCCACCGTGGTTCGGATCCCACGTTAAACTGTAGGTCCTCCATTTCATCTCACAATCACCCTACCATTACACATTAGCGTAAGTGCATATAACCCGAACGGGTAGTAAGACGCGGTGCTAATAATAATAATAACAATAATTGTATAAGTATTATGATACTTATTTTATGTTTGATCACTGATCAAAGCCTACATCATACTTGAACAGCATCCGATATTAGATCTAAATTCTGCATTATACTTAAATGTGATCAAAGATCCACATCATACTTAGACATATCCTTAGTAATACATGTTACTTATATTATATTTGATGGTTTATCAATACCGTGCTTCAAAATTCTACATCAAACTTAGAATACAATATTTGATCAGCGATCTGAGCTCTACATTATACTTAGGGCCAGTTTCATAGTCAAGTTTATTACGCCTCAAGTGCGGCGCTACAATAAGTAGATGACGACACCTACCTAAACCAGAATGGAATGGACCAGTTTCCTATGTGAGAACGGCCCATTCCATTCTGGTTTAGGTAGGTGTCGTCATGTACCTAGTGTAGCGCCGCACTTGAGGCGTACTAAACTTGATTATGAAACTGGTCCTAAGACTTGATATGAACTCTACATCATACTTATATGTATCCCTAGCCATTCATGATAATTGAATTATATTTTATGATTAATTGAACCCACGCTTCACTTAACAACATCTGAGCAACAGCACTTTAAGCACAACATTGTATATTCCGTCATTCCTCCTCCTTTAATTCCAAGAAAAACCTTTTTAAGATTTGTTTTCATGAAACTGCACTATCCTATCTGACATCTACTTAACAGGTACTATCCCTCTCTACTTGTGCATCATTGGTATGGCCACATACCTTTTTCTAAGAAATAAGGTTGGGTAAATATTTTATACGAATTAATGGATTTCTCGTCTACGTAAATTTAACCGCCCCTGTCATATCATAACTGGTAATTAAGATTCAACAAGAATAAACCTAGGCTTCTTTACAAACAATAAAGCCTCTATCCACGCCTACGAAAATTTGCATAGAGGAGCTTGACCATCTCAAGCCCATATATAATATGTTTGGTCATATCAAGTCTATCCAAGGTCGTAGCCAGGGGGGTTTCGGGGGTTCAAAACTCCCACGAAATTTTATGTACAAAATATATAGAGCTTTATTTATGATTCAAACAATATCAAAATTAAGATACAAATACAAATTAGGGGGCTGTGTTATCATAAAAAGCACTTCAGAGAGCTTCTAGAGGTGTTAATATTTAGAAATTTTCCTAACCTTCGGCATTTTGGGGGTTATTTAACCATAAAAAAAAACTTTTCAGAGCTTCAAAAAGTGTTTAGTATCTAGAAAATTTCAAAGCCTTCGGCAGTTAGGGGGTTATTTTGCAATAAAAAAAACACTTCAGGAAGCTTCTAGAATTGTTTATCATTTCGAATTTTTTCTAGCTTCCAGCAATTGGGGGATGTGCCCACCAAACCCCCCTGAAATTATTGGCTGGCTACGGCCTTGAGTCTATTCCTCATGAGTCTATCCTTCTCAAGTCTGTCTATCTTATATACAGCCATCTCAAGTCTGACCAGCTCGAATCCACCCTCAAAAGTCTCTTCATCTAAAGTCTGACCCCCACAAGTTCGGTCATCTCAACTCTGACGAACTATATTATCTATTCCTAAGATGTACAGACTTGAGGTATACGGACTTATGGTTCGACTCGGACGGTCAGACTTGAAAGGGTCAAAATAGAGTTGACGATGACTTTAGTGTGTGATTCATCCTTAGGATCAATTTTAGGTAAAAACCGATTAGTATTATATTAATTCCGTCTTTGTGCACTAAGTTTGTTGCTATACATTCAGGCTAGCTCCCTTTCGTTTTAAATTTAATTGTTTTTATTAATTATTGGTTTGATATAATATTGTTTGAGGATTATTTTTCCTTTAATTTTTTTAATCTTTGCAAATAGTATTTCCTACATAGTGACATGAAAGTTACCTCCCAATTTCCGGGTCCAAGCAACAATTTAAGGTAAAAGAGCGAGAAAGTATGTGCGCTGCTCCATCCTTTATATATTTATTTATGTATGTTTTCTTTTTGTTTTCAGGAATATGTCTGTAAGTTTATCATTGATGTGTGGGCAAATAGGAGCAATGATAGGGAATTTAATTTTCCCAATTTTATTGGAAATTGATTGTATAGTGCCCTTTTCTTTGATTGGTTCACTCATAATAGGTAAGTTTTTAAACGATATTAAGGAGTGCACACATTTAATCTTGAAAGCGTATGATTTGTTGAGAGTAACTGTTTATTGGGAATTACCATTTCGATTATATTACGTGACAATACTAACAAATGTTTTGAATTAATTAGCTTAAAATGGGTAAAAGGAAACGTGAAGGCCAATAATTTAGCAACAAGCCTAATCATAGTATTTAGCTTGGATATTAAATATGTCTTCTGTGTATACGTTTATTTAAATACACATAGTAATCTCAACAGTCATTAAATATTTTGCATAAGCATATTGACATTTGATGAGATTTTTTTTTAGAAAAACTTATAATCAAATTCCAGGATGTCCATTACAAATGAGAATTATTGAGGTTACAATTAAAATAAGCGTATCGACTGTAAGAATATTTTATTTACTGTATAAAAATGTTTTAATAACTGCAATAATACTGAAATTAAATCGTCCTCTCTTCCATCTTACCTTAAACTGGAAGTGTAGGGAACACAATATAAGGGTAGTACTTTGCAGTTTAAAAAAAAATATATATTGCCCCAGTAGGAACACAATAGTTTAATTTTCTTCGCGTGGTGATATCAACAGTTGTTGAATATCTGTTATTAGCATGGCAGCATTATCTAACAAACTTTGTAAATGAAGAGAAAAAGGATTTATTATATCCTAGGACACCTTTGACAAATATTCAACAACTGTTGATATCACCATATGAAGAAAATTAATACTCTATATTTCTACTAGAGAAATATAGATTTATTTTGACAAAAATGTTTTTATATAAACACTGTAAAATGAATTCCCTTAACTTTTGTTACTTATATTCCCACACTTAAAAAACATTTGTTCAAAGTTTATTTTAATTAATCTATGAGGTCACAAATCAGTGGTTATATGTATCAATGAGTCACTCTTGTGTTGGACTGGATCTTCGGTCAATGTAATATTTGGGTTTGAAACACATTCAGGTATACTGAGGATATTATTTACTCAACGATTAACCACTCTACCTTCATGCAAAAAAGGGCACATTTCCTTTTAAAACATTCTACCTTCCTCATCTTGGTTCTATTAGTGAAATTAATGTTTGCCTTTAACCCAAATGAATGCTAAGACTGGTGAAAAATAAAATAAAGAATTTTCATATGACGATACGGATCACACTAAAGTGGATGATGATGATTATTACCTCTTTAATGGAGGAAATATTTGTACTTTACCTCTTTCGGTTAACTGTTGGTGACCTGGTGGTCTAGGGGTAAGGTGTCAGGCTTCTGTGCTGGGGGTCCGGGCTTCAATCCTCGGTCCCGGCACAGATTTATCTGATTACCAAACCCTTCCTTCACCTCTGATAATACATCTTGTGAATGTGGGTAATGCCAGGCCTCCACCGTGGTTCGGATTCCACGTTAAACTGTAGGTCCTTCATTTAATCTCACAATCACCCTACCATTACACATTGGCATAAGTTCGTATAACCCGAACGAGTAGTAAGACGCGGTGCTAATAATAATAATAATAATAATAATTAACTGTTGCCTTACTATTCTGAACTTTAATTATGTCAGATAATGGTGTGCTGGGAATTGTTCTTTATAATATAACTGGCTGGACGCCTGAGGGTTAATTTTTGAACTGTCATCCACCAAGCCACCTGCTGACTTTAAGGTTGATAGTTTGGCGCATGTGCAATCAATTCCAACGGAATTCACCATTCAAATCGTCAAGGCCAAGTGTCCCCCCATGAATTTGGATAAATTTGAAACATTTTTCTTATGTTGTATCTTATTTTCAGGAGATAAAGATCACCTTAAAGAGCATATTTTGATGCTTCAATTTGATAAATTTTCTGATACCCCTTGGAGAAAAATCCTGCGATCACCCTTGTAAAACACCTCTTAGAAGTGACTGTTCCATAAGGTTATTTGTACAACCAAACTGCTAGATACTATAAAGTAGTATTCTGGCACGAAATAGGTATCTTCCAAATAAGGGTATACTTTTTACAAGCCTATAAACTAAATTAGTGTTTGACCGTAAGACTATAACATAAAGTTTGTCATTCAAACAAATGTAATCAAGTTGTTAGCTACCTTATTTCTTTAAAGTTATTGAACCCATTAAAATATATTTTAGTTATTTGATTCTGAAAAAGTATACACACTAATAGCCTACTTTAAATATATGGTAGCCTTAACAGGTCGTAGACTAATTAACATTGGCGACAGCTACATATTTTAATATATTTAAGATTGTACTCGTATTTGTACACTATTACTTGTGAAATTGAATTGTATATTCTTAAATGTCTACTCATCCAAGTGCAATAGAATACTTCACTATTTTTTAATGAATAAGAGTTGTATGCATTAGATACATTTATCGCACAAGAATATTGAAATATACCCTTATATCTGTCCCCTCAGAATCAAGCAAACGACAATTTTGAGCGTCACGCTTTGGTCCTTTGCAAGGGGTGTGTTTTATGTCTATTCATTATAATATAAAGATGACTGTTTCTGGGGTGATAAGAAGATACTGGTAAGTGGTAACCTTGATGAACCAGCGTTACAAAATATGTAATGTATTGAAGGGAAGACTTACCACACGAAGACCAGAGTGTAACAACGCTTGATTTTTTGGTTCCGCGTCTTTGTTCTCATTCAGGATATAAACATCGTTTGTTTTCCAATTATAAGCAGTAAGCATAGAGCTAGTTCACTTAAATATGATAGTCAATGTAGAAGGCTTAGTTTATTTCCCAACATATCAATGTAATACAACAATAATTTGTAATTTTTTTTTATCAATAGGATGTGGTCTACTCAGTTTCCTGTTGCCAACTTCTAGTAGTAACAAAAAAAGATGATAATTAAGTTTTTGATCTGCATTTCACAACTTGTTAATTGGAGCCTTACCAGATCAGTGATTGCTTGAAACTGGAAAATGACTACACTGGTTTTTAAAAGAAACACAACATCGCCGCATTACAAGACTTCTACTTACAAATCAATAATTTTAAGCTAGTGACTTAATTGTGCAAATGTTCCACTACACATGTTGTATGTAAAAATGGTCAAACCTATACTATATAGTCATATACACCTTTATTAAGATAGTTTTATGACACATAAATGCCTAAATACATGCATAGAAATTACTCATTTCTTAAAAACAAGACTCATATCCTTAAATTATGTTTTATGTAAAAGTTTATTGTTTTTTTAATGTTTATTGTGTTCTATTGTATTTAATAAATTAGAAAGTGATAAAACTATTCCCTTTTGAAACTATACAATACAACTCGATTTCATTTTAATAAGTAGATTAATCCGCTTAGCTTAGTTATATTGTAAAAC
Organism: Timema douglasi; assembly: GCA_901482245.1. Lineage (NCBI taxonomy): Eukaryota > Metazoa > Arthropoda > Insecta > Phasmatodea > Timematidae > Timema > Timema douglasi. The sequence continues at coordinate 130,176 of CABEEJ010001125.1, read as the reverse complement.
ATTCTTCATGACATAATTTTTTTTTCCAACACAATATTGCTTATGTGGCAATACCGATCTGAAAAAAAACCTTTTTGAATAATTCTGTTGCCTTTATTTTTAACGAGGGGATAGGCCTGTTTCAAAAAGACAACGGTTTGAATTTTATGCGAAGTTTGTTTCTTATTGTTTTTATATGTTTTAGATTTTGTTATTTAAAAAAATGGCAGATTAAACGTATACATTATTTATACACAAATAGGGTCAGTGATCCATCGTATTTCCTCGCTTACCCCAGTATGGTGAAATACAGCCCCATCCAAAGCAATAGTTTCATCAAGAAGATCTACCAGAGAAGCCCTGTAAACTGGGAGTCACGTGTAAAAGGGGGATCTACAAATCATCTTGCTCAGAATAAAAGTAAAAAGACACAAAACTTTGACCAAGATGAGTTGTTGAACCCATGGATTGTCAGGGAGACAAAGAAACCATCAAACTATATCCGAGACTTCCTTACCACTTCCTAGTCCCTCAAGAAGGCCAGGGAATCTCAACGTGGCATCCAGGTCCCCATCACTCTACAGTAGGTCAAGAAGGTTCCACTTAACAGTCAGGTCCCAAACACTCTACAGTCGGTCAAGAAGGTTCCACTCAACAGTCAGGTCCCAAACACTCTACAGTCGGTCAAGAAGGTTCCACTCAACAGTCAGGTCCCAAACACTCTAAAGTCCGTCAAGAAGTTCAAGGAATTTCAACGTTATCTCTGGGTCCCGATCACTACCCAGTTTATTACAAGGGATATTCACGTGACATCAGGGTCTTGATCCCTTTCCGGCCCATCAAGGAAGACAGGGAATCTTTAAGTGACGTCCGGGTCCCGATCACTCTCCAATCTGACAAGAAGGCAAGGGAATCTCACCTTGACACACAAATCTTTAACACTCCCCAATCAGAAACGAAAACAATGGAAACTTCCATTGACATCCAGATATTAAACAATCTCCAAACTGAGACAAGGACAATAGAATCTCCCTTTGGGATCAAGATCTTAAACACTACCCAGGGTGATACGAATAAGACGGAATCTCCTTTGGGATCCCGATCTTAAACACTTTCCATTCTGACAGGAAAACAATGGAATCTTCCTTTGAGAGCCAGATCTCGAACCCTCTCCAATTTGAAACAAAGACAGTGGAATCTCCTTTGAGAGCCAGATCTTGAACCCTCTCCAATTTGAAACAAAGACAGTGGAATCTTCCTTTGAGAGCCAGATCTTGAACCCTCTCCAATTTGAAACAAAGACAGTGGAATCTCCTTTTAGAATCCCGATTTTAAGCCCTCTCCAAAATGACATGAATTCAATTGAATCTCCCTTTGGGATCAAGATCTATAACCCTCTTCAATTTGAAACAAAGACAATGAAATCTACCTTTGGTATCAAGTTCTCAAACAATCTCCAATCTGACAGGAAGACAATGGAATCTCCCCTTGAATCCAGGACCTAACCACACTGAGATCTGATAGGAATTTTAATGATTTTACACTAATACTTAAGGAGGTTAAAACATTTGCAGCCCACAAACGAAAGCCTTAGTGGCCCACTGCGACGAAAAAGGAAGCATGATTCATATCAGGATCGAGAGTCATTGTTGACCCAAGACCTTCATCACAGAATCAAGAAGGACCACAAGGTCCCGTGCTTAGATCGAGAAACAACTACACCTTGCACCACCAGGTTCCTATATGAAGATACATTACCTCTTCTCGCCAATCAGAGCCCCAAAATATCACCGAAACGCAAAAGAAAAAAACAGAGACCTGTCTTTGACGAAGAAGAAATAAGGGTTTGGAGGCTGGGGAAGGAAAAGGAGGTGCGAGAGTACCACCGAGCAAAGACTGGAAAGGTTTCAAACCCCTCCTCCTCTCGTGACAGACGGATCCCTGAGGAGGAGGAAGAGACCGTGGCGTGTTAGTCGGTAGGATTAGGCTCAACAGAGATCACCTCCATTCATATAAAACGAGCATCAGCAGGGAACTGTATGAGCTTCAAAGAAAAAGGTAATACAAATGTTAATTTTTCAAGTTTTCATAATTTAAATCTGCATGAATTTATTTTAGAATATTATTCCAAATTCACGTCCCAAATGTATCCATGTAATATTTTATATAATTTTTCACGTTTGTTAATAACAAATAGCCTAAATATTGTGATTTTTGTAATAGTATTTATGTTTGTACAAAAAACATTTGAATCATAATAAAATATTAAACCTTACTTTAATTTTCACATAGAGATCCAGTATACCAATCTAGAAAAAGTTGTTTTTGAAAATCCATGTCTATCTGTACTGGGACTAACGCCGAAATCATTTTACAAATCAGGCTAGACGTTAGTATCTAGGTCTTACATAAGCTTCCACAGAGGTATTTTTAAATTAACTATCTAACCCTACAATAAAGTGTGGTTTAACCAAGGATGAAAGAAGGAAAAAATCTATCTTCTAAAAATATGCTTAAACCATTAAGATTAGAAGTCATAAAAATTATCTTGCCATTGTTTAACATTACAAACAAAATTATTCATCTTGTTTTCCGATGAAATGACGGAGCGGAAATTTCAAGATTTGATTATATCTCCGCAACTCTTTAAGATATGAGATATCTTATCGATAAAATGTTTAGGGCATTTAAAATTAAATAACTTTTATTAAAAAGAAAATTCAACTTCACATTTTCTGAGTCATAGCCAAATATTTTTATTTAAATAGAGCTTAGGGAAATGCGGAGTTGATTGTTAAGCTATTTCGTGTAGCGGGATATTCCTCTTTCTTATTGTTTCCGTTACAACGTGTACTAGTCTTCTTTGGGAAAATCTGATGTAATATTTTTCGTTATATTTATGCAAAAATGTATTTTCTTTAGTATCACACATCTTACAAATTTGTGCGGCACATCGTATAATTTATTTTAAACACAACTATAATAGGTATAATAGTTGGTTTTTATAGTAAAAAAATGAACAAGGATTCGCTCAACCCATAACTTAAAAAAATTATCAATTAATATTCCATCAATGAATAAAAATTTGATAAATTAAGTAATATAAATAGTCAGGTAGGGGCTGTAAGTGACTGTCCAACTGCGCCATCTATCTAGACACAATGATACATGGACTGGGCATGTTTGTAGGCTGCCATCTGTTGGAAGAAGGGGAAATTTTTACTGTGTTGTCTAAACCTTCTTGATTTGAGTTTACCAATCAATGTCATATTTTTAAGGAGATAACAAAAATAGTTAAATTAAAATTATTAACTATTATTTTAATTTGATTTATAATTATCACCGGAACTTCACTAGGTACCGTCAGTCCTAGCTAAATAAACTGGTTTTGGCAACAATGTGTTGACAAACTGACGATTGAAAGAATGTTGACCAAAATATTGAATAAAATAAAACAAATTGCCATTGACTTTAAATGTTGGTTGTTACTAAATTTGACATTTTTTATATGATAGTATTAAAGAAGAATTTAAACCTACGTCTAAACTAAAATGTATATTAATATGTTTGTTTTTGTTGAGTTGCTATTGTTCATTACTTATAATTTTCTGTGAACATAAAAATGTAAATAGCCTGACTTTGTGCCAGTTCTCTGTTGTAGTTCCTGTGAATATAATTAATAACAAATTGAGAAAAAGAAAAACGAGAGAAACCACGTGGTAAAACCCAAGTTTGGGTGCGGAAAACGCTAAGTTATTACGTGAGATTAGTATCGCATTGTGTGTGATAAAGAAGGAGGAGGCGTGTCCCGAGATCGTCTGACCATCTGCTTCCTGGCCCATTTAAAGGAATACATGGAAGTTTCTGCCGCGTGGTAACTGGTGGATGTCGTCTCAGGTTGGGTACAACCTGCCAGCCGCTCGAACCTAACCCAGAGGTCCTGTAGAAAAGATAATCTGTGTTCCGATCGACTAAGAGAGCAAACAGTCGAGGTGCTTCCTTGCCCACCGCTTCAGGAGGTTTCTCTCAGCAACCAACAGTTATTAGTGATTGAAAATAATAGAGTAAGTAAAAGAGGTATCTTACAGAATTGGCGCCCAACATGGGGCCCGAGCTATGGGCTAAGAGGGGTTGAAAATACTATATTTTAAAATGAATTTGATTCTTAAGTTCTTTGGTGGATACAGATCTTTCTCTTTTCTCAATTTTTCTGTAACGGTGTTCCTAACTCTTAGTAGGTAAGTGTCTATTATCTCATTCATGATAATTGGTGAAATGTTTCTTCAACAATGTACTTATTATATGGTTTCACAAATCTTACGAGCTTTTATTATTCAAATCATAAAATTAGATTTATTGTTATGCTTTTTGGTATTCACTTTTTCTCGACCCAATGGAGGGATAAGTATTGTGATTGTTAAAAAAAATGAATTCAATATTTTGATACATTTTAATGTTCACCCACTGAAATATAAAGTGGTTTTTTGCAACGCCTTTTATCTGTATATTTGTTTGTGTATAACTCAGCTTAGAGCCGAAACGATTTTAAAGATTAATCAAGGAAATTTATAGTAGGCTACTATTAGAAATAAAAATATTTTAATCTGGGATGTATATTTATAAAACCAATAGTTTATTATCCATAAGCAATCATATATATAAGTATAGTATAATATATATTTTAGGGCACACTGACCCAACATTAATTTCTATATTTTTGACCCGCCTCGGTGGCGTAGTTGGCTAGCGTTAGGTCGGGTGAATTGGGGTGGGTTTTTTCTAAATTGTTTTCCTTTCTCCCTCCACGCAAAGGCGGGTACACTTCCTCTAGATTCAACACTACCAATTCCTAATTTATGAACGTAATTAGTATATACCGAATGGATAGTAAGACGCGATGCTAAATAATAAAAAAATCATCCATTCTTACAAATCTGATGTTATACTATAAGAAGATTTTAACTATTATGTTGGTGTCCTGGCCGTCTAGGGGTAAAGTGTCGGACTTCTATGCTTGCGGCCGGGGTTCAATCCTCGGTCCCGGCAAAGATTTATCTGATAGCCAAACCCTTCCTTCACCTCTGACAAGACATCTTGTGAATTTAAACTGTAGGTCCTCCATTTCATCTCATAATCACCCTACCATTACACATTAGCGTAAGTGCGTATAACCCGAACGGGTAGTAATACGCGGAGCTAATAATAATAATAATAATAATAATAATAATAATAATAATAATAATAATAATAATAATAATAATAAACTATTATGTTATTGGACGTGAAGTTTTTTTGTTGTAATGATTGAACACATATTGTTTGAAACCTATTCAAAGCTTTGACGAGTTAACGACAAACAACGATACGCAGATAGATGTCATTTTCAGTAATATGACAATAACCAGATTTGTAGTATATAAAAGTGGTTTTTCAGATCACAAACCAATTTGTTGAAAGTTCATAAATTAGTTCCCCGAATCTCTGATTGCTTTATCATCTGGAAATACATAAATCTAGATTGTTTACATTATTAAAATTAGAGGTCAAAATATTGGTCTTATTTTCAAATTTTACTACTCCCTACTAATTTGATTTTACCTTTATGCAAGCAACAAAAATAGTCAAAAAACTCTTATTAACAATAACTTATATTATAATTTCACATTCTTTCATTAGTTATTGATTCCTTAGCTTTATTTGTACTTCCCTCCATTCATTTTTAGTAAATACAATTTTCGTAAATTGGAACATGCAAAGCAGATCACACTTTCCAAGCTGTCAGAAAATGGTTCAAATTTCATTTTATTAAGGTCTTTAAAACATGAAATTGTTTGAAATGCTCTTTGTCGGACAAAGATGCACCTCTTTTCACATTGTTTATACATCAGTGTATATTATTTTATTCGTGTTCTTATGTGGGGTGTTGATGCTACAATGCACATTATTCCGTTCAGAAATCTTAAGAGTTTTATTAAATGTATCTTTATTTTATGATAAAAAAGAGAAATAAAGTCTGTGTGGTGTGTCATACCATTTATTTACATAACTATGTATTCCATTTTTTACTATCTATATTAAAAGTATCATTAATGCTTTGTTACAAAATTTAAAAAAAATATCTTACATTATGTGTGTGCATAATACATATAATAAATATATTACATACATGTACTATCGTACATTATATACATATTGAGGTTATTTTTTATATAAAAGCATTAATGAAAATCGTAATTATATATATCCCTGTATAATGACTGTATGGATGTAAATATATATAAACATACATGACAATATATAAAGGTGTGTGAAAACACATAGCCCCCACTGCAAATATAGCTTGTTTGAACCAAAAGTAATACAAAATCTCAATACACCTAGATCCAGAAAACTATGCTAATACCATTAAATTGTATTAAAATTTCAGCATACGGCGCCTGGAGATCAAAGCTGGGCAATCATTAGTGTACGACAAGTTGCATGTAAGCTAGGCGCTCGGTACTTGTGCATGTAATAATAGCAAGCACTTGCTGTAATGTAGGACCATTTTTAGATGGATTGATGTGTTGTTTACTAATAATTGTGGTATTTTCTGATGCCCTGCTCCAATATGTCGATGTGTGTAGTGCCACACACCTAATTCTTATGCTGTACGCCGAAACTTTGAACACAATTTAATGTTATTAGCATATTTTTCCGGATGTAAATGTAAAGGGATGTTGTATTATTTTTGGTTCAAACAATAATTATGTGCAGTTTGGGTTATGAGTTTCCAAATATCCTGTGTATTGTATATTTTAATGTTACAACTCTCATAACTGACTTGCTATTGAAAAAAACTTGTGTATAGTTATATATAAAGCTAACGTAATTACTACCATACATTAGCCTTTATTTTATGATTATAGGCTAATATATATTAATAAATAATTCAGTTTTAAAATGTGTTTTAAAATAAAAGTTTCCTAATAAAAAAGTAACTAACTAGAAACGAAAGTTTTTGTGCATTGTTTATTGTTAGATCAGTACCATTAGTCTCTACTTCATGATTCAGTCCTTTATGCTATCTCTTTGGATAGTGCTCCTTTTTCTAGGTTCTCTATGCTTCAAAATTAGTTAGTTTTTGTTTGTTTTGTGATTTGATTGCTTTTTGTTGAGGTTTATACTGATTTTTGGTCTTTTCTTATATTTTCTTGACTTCTTCCACCTTCATTAACCTTTCCTCACACTTGGAGGCAACAAGAACTTACCTGGACCCCTCTAGGTCTATTGTTCTCCCGCCAAGTGTCGCTGGCGCGGTTTTTCGTTCTGGCGATTTATTGAGTAGTGAGTGATAGACCCGTAAGTGATGGTTATAGGTTCCGTGAACTTTCACCAGCAGGGCTACTATGAACATTCGACGCAAAGTTAGTTGCTACCGCTAGTTAGCTTCACTTTAGAGGAAAAGATAGCGTTTGGGTTATTATGACCACCACACTTTGTATCGTCCGCTAGTTTTAGCTTCGACTTTGCTTCTAGCGTTAACGCACAGGATAAAATCAGTTTGCGTCAACAGTTGGCAACACTTTTCCAGAGAATATTACCTTTTTAGAAGGTAGAGGCTAGAAATTAGGTACATTTATTTCAAGAATGCTGGTATTCATGACTGAACATTATTCATTTATTTCTATTTTCCCAAACAGCTGATCACAAGTCACATTATTTGCAAGAAAGATTTAACCTAGCTTAATTTAATAAATCTGTCGCATAATTTTGTTTGCTCGATTTGAAATGAAAAAATTCTAGGCCTACATTATTCAATACACATAACATATTGTAGTCAAAAAATCATGTGAACTATGCATTAAAATAGTAATGTCACACGGGGAAATGAATAAATTAATATGAAAAGTTGGCTAATAAAGAAAAGTTTATAATGTAGACTTCTCCTTATATTTAGGCCTATTTTAATTAAAATAACTTTAATTTACAACTAAACAAATATACGCCTTATAAAACTTTGTTTCAAAAACAACATTTATCACACAGTAGATTGATATTTTGTATTTTGGCTTTCTTAGTAGGCCTATCTTAAAACCGTTCTCGATTTTGTCAAGCCAAAAATTGAACGTTCAAATATATAGGCTTACAGTAAGGTGTTTTAAATTTTATGTTGTTTGATTGAGTTAAGATTAGAAAAAGAAAACTTCCTATCTATACAGTACTCCACTTGAACATATATAGGCCGACTTTGTGCTAATTTTATTAATTTACAGTATTGAAAAGGTTCTCACGTTTGAGATTGAATCAAATATGCGGTGTGAAGATCTTAGAAAATAAAACTAATTACTTAAAGTTGATGAAAGCGTTCAAAATCTCCCAAAAATTGTGTTCACACTGAATATTTTTGACAACTTAATGTCAGTCGTCCTACTAAGTTAACAAAAAAAGTAAACGAAAGGGTGGTTTGTATGGCTAAAAAAAGTAAAATTAATCTTTTCCTTAAATTGAATTATTGAGACTTTAGTTAAGTGATTAAGAATATAAGGATATTATATTTCTTTATGAGTTGTTTGAAATTTATTCACTTCAGTATAAGTAGGACTAACAACTAATTATTGATTTCAGATAAGCTTAGTAAACTTTTTATGATTAAAAAGCCTAGGCCTAAGCCATACCACATGTAAACATTAAGCTAGGGCGTATTTTGGTTTTTCCAGTCTTGGCTGCAATATTTCATATGCCTACAAATCACATTAATGTGGAGAGTAGCTACTACTCTATGTACGATTCAGTTTAAATATAATTACATTATTAAAGTTTTATTGAGGCTTCTTAAACAAATTAGTCCTACCTTTTTATTACCATGTCAACAGAATGATCAGTGTGGTGATGGTGACTAATAATGGAATTTGATAGTGTTATGTTTCAAAGAAAATATTATTTTAGCATTCAGTATAAGCGTACTATCCCTACATTATGATATAGACCTGTTTAAAGTTAGATTATGTGAAAAACACACAACAACGTTTTGGGATTATTATATTGGGCTAATGCGATGGCAAGTTTAAATAATGTAACACAAAACACCTAATAAATTACAAAAACTAGCAAACATAACCTCGTAACGCAAACCAAAGAACAAGTAAAATGTCTGCGCAACTTAGCGTCACGCTACTAGGAAAATATTTGCGCTCGCAAGGACTTTGCTTTCACAAAGTGGTCGGCCATAATAACTTTTGACGCAAAGTCTAGCGTCTCTCTGCTAACGGTCGCAAATTCGTTTTGCGTCGTGGTCATAATAGCCCTGCAGGAAGAGATCCAATCTCAGTTATTCGTGTGTGGGTGTTAATGAAACTGACTGCTCCAAGACAATACCAATCAGACAACATAAAGTGAAGGTGAGTTGCCTCTACCCATTCCCATTCCACCATACAGTCCATTTGTCCGTGTTCGTAACACTGGTCCTCCAGAGGTTGTTGTTTTCAGTTCTTATGATTTACTCTACATAAAGAAATAGCATTACATTACATTTAAACCAATAACAATCAAACAAGCCATTTTATTAAAATACCAAACAATCAATATTTCTACCAATACGACTTAATAAAATTAAGTATTTTCATCTGTGCTTCTTGTTGCGCTTCAAGACTTGGAATTTTAGCCATGTAAGACTTACACATTTTTAGAAAATCCGTTATTCCTTTGTCATTTTCATGTTGCATTTCTGAACTTAGTCGACAATCTTCAGAGACATCATCAAATTGTAACCCTTTCTGTTGTTTATTTTTACTGTAAGAGTCAGGCGAAGGGTTTACCCACTTCATGTTTGGAATACTAGCAGGCGAATTAGATTTTCTCGTCTCTAAAACATCCTTTGAGGCACAACTTGGTCCAGCGACCTCTTTCTCTCTTCTTAGGAATGGCACAGTAGCACAAACACTTATCTCAACATTAGAGCTATCCCCAAACACACACATGGCATCAGGTTTCGGAGCCCGGTCCCTGTAAATACATTATTATTATTATTAGCACCGCGTCTTACTACCCGTTCGGGTTATACGCACTTACGCTAATGTGTAATGGTAGGTTGATTGTGAGATGAAATGGAGGACCTACAGTTTAACGTGGAATCCGAACCATGGTGTAGGCCTGGCATTCCCCACATTCACAAGATGTCTTGTCAGAGGTGAAGGAAGGGTTTGGTAATCAGATAAATCTTTGCCGGGACCGAGGATTGAACCCCGGTCGCCAGCATAGAAGTCTGACACCTTACCCCTAGACCACCAGGTCACCTATATTTGGTATTAATAATGTATGATTTAGTAATTAACCCTCTCAATAGGAGGTTTTCTATTCCAAACATTTCCCTAAAGGTGCTGGCCAGCTAAAATATAACATATTTCATGCAATTAGATTAAACGAATGAATGGTGCTGGGCTAAAACTTATTTTAGACCAATACAAGAATAATTCCCTACTAAACCCCATTTGCTACTCTATGATTGTGGTCCCTGTATACCTTCACGGACAATGTTTCTACTTACCATCTTCTCTGCTCTCACTAAGCTCTGTGTTGTTTGTATGTCCCATTAAACCGAACAGATTATGGAATGCTGATACTCGGTCATAACTACGTTTGCACCGGCCCAAGACCGACACCCACGAAGGTCGGTCCAACTTCGGACAGTAAGGTATATTCCATTCACGATAGGTTTTTACCTGGATGACAGTTCGAAAATCATATGTTTAGGTTTTGGGTTGCCAACACTTGTAAAAGATCACAGTTTTGTTATAAATGTAAAGATCTTTAATTACCTGTTATATATTACATTTAAAATAACGTAAACTTAAGTTTTCTCATACTATTTCATTTTTTTAAATAATTTCTTTTTGTCCAACTCGAAACAATATCTTAAACATAATTAAAAGTACTTATTTTTCGTTTTGGAACGTTACTGATTTAGTGTAATATAGTGCACACATCAATACCTTTTAATGCAGGCATCGTATTTACTTGGAAAAGAGAAAATTGTTGTAATTTTTTTACATACAATACATGATTTTATGATTATTTTATCTTATTTTGAAATATTTAACTGAATAAAGTTTTTTCATCAACTGCGTGTCCGCATCATTGTAAAAAAAACTTGTTTACCGTTATGTTCAATCATATGGTTTAAATTCGTCAGTCGCCATTTTGAGGCTATGTTCGTTAGAAGTTTTTGTGAAAGTGGTGTTAATATTTTTTAAGGGGAATAAAGCTATAAATAAACTTTGTGTCCGACCTCAAATAAATATATAAATAATATTGGCCTAAATTACTGTAGTTAACTATCACATTAATATATTACCATCTGTTTTCATCACAGTCATCCAAAGTGATAGATGTCAGCTGTTGGCGTAGTGATATATTAGGGATTACTTCTAGTAACATTTCTAGCTATCATTCAGGTAAACTTAGCTTAGCCTTATAGAGAGATCTTGTTGCGCATGCACACAGAAAATCCCCACTACCTCGGCCTTCCTACAACCTGAGAGGACTACATGTCACGCGTTCTACTCTCACCACGCAAACATTGAGTATACATTGATCTAGAAGCTTCAAGAATCTTGCTCTTTTCTTCCCCCACCTTAGACCATCATTGCTATCCTATATATCCTAGAGCTGAAAAGAAAAGAGTAACTTTGCAATCAACCAGCGAAACAAGGACACCAACCTCGTCACGAAAGAAGAAACGTCCTAGACTGTGTAACGTCAAAGGTCGTCATAATGAAAGTATCACCAGCAAGGTCGTCAAAGTCATACGTGGCCGCAATTGAAGATAGTTTAGTATCTTTTGCCAGTGGATGTGTATTCCCCGTTACACTTATTAAGGTCCAGTAGTATAGGCACCCTTAAATGGTTGATAAAGGGGGTTCAGCCCCCCTTATTACTCTGCGATATTTACTTTATTTGTGTTAGTTTTATGAAAAAATAATATTGTGTATTTGAGATTTGGCTGCCATTTGCTACTAAAAATTTGAATCATGATTACCCAAGCTAACAGAGAAAAAAATTATAAAATGTAGATTTCCTCCCACTACCTCTTCAAAATCTTTCTTTTCAGTTTGTTTTGTTCAATAAACTTGTGAAAATATAATGTTCCGTTTCAATGGGTTCCTCTACAACTCCATTTTACTTTTTGTTAATTTTTAAGATTTTTTTTTTTTTGCTAAAATTTGCTAGTGAAACTCATATAATTAGCTCAAAAGTTTGTTCAGATGCTCTAAAATTCCTTCCCACAAGGTTAAATTCCTGAATTTTCTCTCAGAGATGCAGAAGCAGATGGCACTCTAATACACCCTCCATTTGGTAAACCCTTTGATCGCCCTTGTCTAGTTGAGAGCGGTATCAGTGAGCCCGCTAATAATAATAATTGTAAGCTCGACTTCTTTTTATGTCCTTGGATGCTAGATTCATATCTGTGTTTCCCTTATGAATGGACTCTAAAATAAAGGCTGCTTTGTCGTTCTTTTGTATGCAACAAACTTAAATGTATGAGGAAGCGACTTAAATCTAATTCTATCAAATCAAATATATAAGATGTATGCCATATGTTTCTGGCACTTAATAAATTGTCTCCTTTAATTAATATTGATATAATTTCAACTTTCCCTGAACTCAAGTTGGCACTCCTTGTTTGTATAATGATATTTGTTTATAGATTAAAATTGCGCTCCAGCATCTTTAATTAATTTCTTGTAGGCCCTACCTTATATGGTTCAAAATAACTAAATGGGAATGGTGCGAAAAAACCAGTTCATATAAGATCCTTTTTTTTCTCATAATTATCTAAATCAATACTTTGAAACTATCATTTTCCTCACAAAGATACAGAGAAACGATTGAGGCTAAAATTATAGTTATTGAATTATTTTTATAGTTAATAGTTGAAAACAAATCTTACCTAAGTCGGGGAGTACAACTCGGCAAGTTCTTGAATATCAATCAAGGTTGTTCTAGAATTAAATAACAAGTTTCTCTTCATTTAAAAAGTTTATCACCAAATGCCGCTATGATCATGACAGATATTCAACAACTTTTTATATCACCACGTGAAGAAAATTAAACTTCACGTATCTATTGAATACATATTTTATTTATTTTGACTAAAGGAAAAAAAACTGTCGTTATAAAACTGACCTTTTAACGCGTACCCTACATCCCCACCTTAAGGAGCGTTACGCACCTTACGGACTCGGGGTCTGGAGACGGGGCTTTATTGTCTTCAATGAACTTATTTGCTTCTTCAATGGTTGAGAATTTTTTGTATTTTTGATTTGGAAACTTATTAACTTGTTCTTTACATGAATCCCTGGAATAAAATAAAATACATTATTTAATTTGTGATTATTGTATTATATATCTGAAATTCAAAATGTTGTCTACAATGGTATAACCACCCCCTTGTTTCTAGCTAGGATATGTGGCCGAGTCAAGTAGAAAACTTAAAATATTATTAGTTAAATTTAATGTGATCAACACATTTTAAAAAAAATTACTAAACTTACCAATCTGTATAAACTCCCGGAACTCTACCGCGTGCAACCGCATAAAATTCACTCATACTGGAAAAAAAAGAGGTTTATATATATATATATATATATATATATA